>CM025627.2:8143896-8156142 GCA_014621495.2 Entosphenus tridentatus
AAAAAAAAACCCAATTATTTGCTTAGTTTATATGTATAGCGCTTGATTTGATGGGCTCAAACGCGAGCCGTCAAGTCTTGAATGTGGGTGGCCTCCCCAGTTGCTAGGAACTACATCAACGAGTAGTCGTAGGTATTTTATTTTTATTGTATAATCACGGTGGCTGGAGCACACGCATTCATCACCGCTGATCAAAAATGAAATCACCTCCAGCCATTCTCAGGCCACGCACGGGACAATGTTTCTCCACGCACTAATCAGCCATTACTTCACCAGGCTGCATGGGGTGGTGAAGTGGGGATTGGAAGGGGGCGGCGGTGGAGATTATGTTCGCCGTGGCCGGGAGTAACCCAACGTGCGCTAACCATTGCGCCAACGTTCAACCCTACCGCCAATCATAGCTGTTACATTTTTCTTCTTGGTTCTTTCGGTAAAGTCACGTAGAATGGAAATAATAAAATAATAAAAGCAAACATAATAAATTATTTTATTATGTTTTATTTATTGGAAATAATAAAATAATAAACGAAAACATAACAAAAAACATATTTTATGTTTTATTTTATTTATTATTAAAGTAATAAAATAAAACATAATTAAATAAAAATAATAAAATAAGTTATTTATTTTATTATGTTTTATTTTATTATTTTATTATTTCCATTCTACGTGACTTTACCGAAAGAACCAAGAAGATGAATCCCTGCAGTCACGAAAGCTTTAAATCGAAATGTTACATTTTTTTTTATTAAAAAATAAACTATTGAATAGAAAGGGGTACAAAGGAAACGCATTGTTAGCCGCAAACAAAATACCGCAGTGCCACAATTGTGTCACGGTGTTGCGTAATATCGCCTTCTCTCTGATGAGGCAGTGAAAGGGCATTAATGAGAGCCAATTCTGCGACAGGCAATTCGTGTAAATTCTACAACCGCCGTGTTCAAGGCGGTGCCGTGGACAAAGCTCGTGACAAATCAAGACGGGCAATTGCGGCGCATTCACGATGTTATTGCGACGGCGCGGCACGAATTTAATCGCTCTGAATTTGCGGGAGTGATCGTGGTGCGTCGGCTGTACAAAGGAGGGTTTGATGTTATTGATGGTGGCTGCTTTAGGAGCGGTGGCACAGTGGTTAGCTCACTTCGCTTTGAACTTGGTAACCTGAATTCGATGCTGACATCAGCGGCGAGTGATAGCTGATGAAACGGTCCTACGCCCACCAAAACACAGTGACCAGCGTGGTGAAGTATGGTCAAGCAATCTCCCATAACTGACACAGCTCGGGAGGCGTTCATCCAGCAGTGGCTTGACAACAGAGCTGCTTGAAAACGAATTTCTTCGGAACTTTTTGCGTCTCTAATTTGTTGCTGTTTGTGTTTCATTTTTCGTCCATGCCCCGCACTTCCGATGAGCATGGTTGGCTACCGACGGCGCGACATAAGTTGAACACACGTGCAATACACACGCACTGCCAATTATATCATTAACTCCTCCCAGGGATTCAGTCACGGACGGAGTCGCCCGGGCCTGAGCTCCGGAAAAAAACGATGTCCGCCTCCCACTTGTATCCGGGAGGGGGCTGGCGGCTCGCGTGGGGTATTCCGGCAAAACAAAAAAATCCATGGAAAATGAAGTCCCGCGATTCCGTTAAATTTCCGAAACTTGCATTTTGAGCCAGCAGATGGCAGAATTGCGTTTCAACGGAGCCGTGTTGTTGCATTGCGCGTGCAAGAGGTACAGGCGCAGCGCTGCAATTGCTTGCTCACGACACTGCTGGCGGAATGGGGTGTCCACTCCACGGTAACTCGCGAGCAGCACCCCCCGAGAGGGTAATTGGCCTACTCTTCCACGCTGTCTTGGGAGATGCGCGATTCACCCACGTTTTACCCCACCACACGCAACTTGTTGCGAACGCGGTTTTATATTCTCTGCTGCCGGGTGGACGGAGGGGGGAGGGAATTCACTGCCGCTCCGGGAGATTGAACGGAGCCTGTGACTCCTGGATAGCAAGTCCGGTGTGCTGACCATTCTTTACACCGCTGTGGCAGCAACACCTTTAGGGCCGTCCATAAATGACGTCACGCGATATTGGACGATTTTTGACCCCCCCCCTCTTCGTCACACGTCGTCACAAAAAGTGAGACCCCCTCTCAAATATGACGTCACAAAGCTCTGCGCCCCCCCCCAAAAAAAACATGCTTCAAATCGCTTTAAACTATTGCCATTGTAGTGCGTATTTAATATGGCGCTGCACTCTGATGTTGTAGGAGAAAACATTTATTAAAAAGTATATTTTTATTGAAAGTTGCGCATTTTGATGTGACGTCACATTTCTCAACCCCCCCCATCGTCACACATCGTCACAAATGTCTGACCCCCCCCCCCTAGGTGCATGACGTCATTTATGGACGGCCCTTTTGCGGAGAGAAAGTGGCCCAGGTAATTATTACGCAACTATTCACATGGACACGACACAATTTTGTATTATGTAGAGCAGTGCATGTACTCGTACTGGTATCAGAAAGCGTGCGATGCAGTGGCCGTCTTTAAACATTGGTTCATGATAAATGGAAAGGTTATCGATGTTATATTATTGGTTCTTTCGGTAAAGTCACGTAGAAGGGAAAAAATAAAATAATAAAAATATTAAACAAAATTCTCACGACGTTTCGACTGCAACACAAGCAATCATCATCAGGTGTGAAATCCACAGCAAGAAAATGTGTTAAATATTTTTATTATTTTATTATTTCCCTTCTACGTTACTTTACCGAAAGAACCAAGAATTTGAATCCCTGCAGTCACGAAAGCTTTCAATCAAAAGTTGTCGATATTATTTACTCCAGCAGGAAGGGCCCAATACGCGGTTGATATGCTCTGTGTCACGGGCGTACAGCGACGGTACAGCACAGATCTGACTTACAATCATACTTACAAAGGCCGCGATACAACCATCAAGTCTCGGTACCCGCTCGATGCATTACAAACTCTGGACAAGCATGGTGAATCGGGTGTCATGTGGTCTTCGATTAACGTTCTCGACCCCATTAACCAATTAGAACTATTTAATTTTTCGTTTTTTTGCATCGCTCCATCTCCTCCTTCCGTGGCCGTCCTCTCTCGGGGCGAATTCCCCTCCCTTGCTTTGTTGACACTTTGTCGTCCGCGTGTCATTTACTCGTTTTTCGAGGAGGAGGAGGAGGCGGCGTTGCTCATCGACGACTCCCGTGGCGAGGACGAATTGAAAGAGAACAGCGAGTTATTCACCTGGACCACTCGTTCGTTCGTCCGTCCATTTATTCATTGATTGGTCAGCGAAGGAGCCGTTGCGCCAACGCCAACAGCGTTCGCGCAAACTGCTCTCCGGCTGCCATACACCGGTGCCTCGAGTCATTTGTTTGATCCCCAAGATCACGGCGGGTGAGTGGTGGGGACGCGGCCACGTGGCCGGTGCCATTTCTTTTGAGGGTCGCAGTCATCCGCTTGCGAAGCCGCGGGCCCACTCGAGCGTTGGGGCACAGCCAGTCGAGGATCGTCGCACGGAGCCTGGGAAAGGGTTTCACGCAATGAGAAGCGTCCCGGCTCCCCCTGCTGCGTGTCGGGCTCCGATGCCGCGCGTCTGAGCACCGAGTCAGCACTTCGGACGGAAGGAAAACTGCATACATAATAGAGGGGGGGGGGGGGGGGGTTTGTTTCGTTTGGGTTAAATCGCGTGAATATAATGTGTCTTCTTGGTTCTTTCGGTAAAGTCACGAAGAATGGAAATAATAAAATAATAAAAAGAAAACATAATAAAATAATTCTCACTGAGAATTATTTTATTATATTCTCACTGAGATTAATTGTATTATGTTTAATTTTTATTATTTTATTATTTCCATTCTACGTGACTTTACCGAAAGAGCCAAGAAGATGAATCCCTGCAGTCACGAAAGCTTTAAATCGAAGTTGATAAATGCGTCGTTAAAACCGCCACCACCACCACCGCCCGGCACAGTTAAGTTAGTAGGAAGGTTTGTCACGTTAACAAAACGTGCCAACTAGTTACTAGTCCAGCACACCGCTTGTGTGTTAGAGAGTAAACCCACGACATTTACAATTCGAGTGCCGTGGCGTTTCGCCGATAATCACAACTAGCCTCATCAGGCAACAGCCAGAATTGTGGAGAAATCCTCCTGCTGTTTGGGTCTTTCGGTTATAATGCGTGGATTCGGTAAGTATTTTCCAACGTGCCTTTTATCCTGGGAAGCATTGGCGTGATTTTTGTTGTTTGTTTATCAGTGAATGCAGAATGCCTGCTATGACGTGGCTCAGATACTTGGACATTGGCGAAGCAAAATGGAACAAAAATTGAAGCATTTTGAAAAGAAGGGATGGAGATTATAAACACAATATATCACATATATAATATATATCATATATATAAATATATAACGTGATGCACGGTTAACATGAACATTTTTTTGCGGCGCAGTTGGGGACACAGATAACAAGATGAGCGGATTGATAGAGTCTCGGAGACGGAAACATTAAATCAGCTCGTGGCGCAGAACGTTCGGTGAATTTTTCCATTGCAGCATCGTAAGAGTTAGCAGCGCAAGTTGACGAGTTCCTATGACCACTGTGTTCCTATGATCACTGTTTCATTGCTTTTATGGCTTTATTTTGGTGATTTTCGAAAAGTTTTTTGCTTGGGCCTTGTTTGTTTGTTGTCTTGTGGTTGTTGTTGTTTGACTTGCATCCCACTGGGATATTTGCACAGGGTTGGTGTACGGTGATTTTTTCTGCAACATTTTGCTGTCTTTTCTTGGATTTCCTGTTTGCACTCAGTCACTTTAAGATGTTTTCTTGTTCATGTTTTTGTTTTTTTGTTTGTTGCGGTTGCACCCGATTTAAGAACCGAATGGCTCACAGGGCTTTACCTAATAAATGAAATAATAAATACATGAAATTTGACGAGGCCTTCATCCAGCAGTAGATTGGCCAAGGCCAACGACTACAACGACGATGAGAGCCTCGGGCAAGAAAGGAGTTCACCGTGATTGTGAAATGCCACCTTTCTGAATTATCCATAACAGAGTTTTTGTTGGGTTAGATGGCATAAGTGTCAATGTGTCGTTAAACCCGCCACCACCCGACACGGCCAATGAGTAAGGTTTATCACTTAAATAAAACGTGCCAGTTCGTTACTAGTTCAGCACACCGGTTGTGTGTTGGAGAGTAAACCCACTACAACATTTACAATTTACTCTCACCGCTGCCAAACGCGCTCCACACAGAGACGTCCAGATATCTCTAAGCGCACACGCGCGCGTGTGTAGGAAACCAGAGGACAGTTAAACAGCACCTGTGCACTCACTACGAAGCCATAAATGTGAAACGAATTAAGCAGTCAAATAAGATTAACAATACCGAACAATACGTGTTGTTTTACGATGATGGCGCTGGTTTCAACAGTCATGTTAAGCGAAGTGTCTAGGGCTTGAAACTATGTCGCCCTGTCTACAGGAGGCCGTGGGTTCGATCCCGACCACGACGCCTGTAATATTTGTAGTTTGTATCTCTCGCTAGCAAGCGCCATGACCTCGCCAACTTCGCCTGTGCTCAGGCGAAGGTGGGCGGTGTTACAGAACGAGAAAAAACATGCTGGAAGGTGACACTGACGGCTGCTCTGTGGCGCTTCCAGTGTTCAGGGGTCTGCTCAAGGCGCGGCTCCGGCTGGAGCACGCCATGTACCACACACATGGCGGTGATGTGCAGCGCGTCTTCTTCGAACGCTGGGGAGCCGGAAAAGCCCCTCTCTGTACCAGCGTAGACGGCACCCTCGTGGTGTTCACCTTCTGAAGCGCTCGCTCGTCACCGCGGCGTGCGCGATGACCATCACCACGTGACTTTTCTTTCGTGTTGTGCGCGGTGCTTTTAGCGCCATAGCGCGTGGATTTGTAGCGTTTATTTTCATTTGTGTGCTGGTGACTTTGTGTATTTCGAATCGAAATCGCCTCCAGTGCTGTTGCTGCTGGCGGCAATAAAAGTTGTTTAAAAGTCAAAAGTCTATCACTCTCCCTGTGGTCGCGTGGATTTGTCTCTGACTCCTTCCGGTGTTTCCCCTCCACATCTAGAATCAACATCACCACGCGTTTGAGAGTATTTGGCTGCGATACATTTCCACGTGACGATAAGCCACTTGATTTGTTGCCAAATCGCTTCTGAATGAACGAGCTATCTCGCTCAGTTGGGGCCTAACCTGGTAAAATAAAAACGTAGTTTTAGTTTTATAGTTGAAGGGACGATGACCGATGGGCGAGACTAACTGCGGAATGGCAGCCAAAGGAGGTGAACGCGCCCGAGAGGAAGTCCGTTCGTGGAGAGACGGAGCGATGGAACCGGCTCGGGGGACACGACTTGGATTGTTCCATCGGCGGCACTGCGAAGGGTGGCGACAGCTTAAAGGACGGCCTGCACCCAGCAGTAGATAGATCATGGCTTACGATGATGATGGTCATGATGAGGATTGGGTGATGGTGCACACCTCTCGATGTAGCTTAGACTTTCATTCGGGAGGTGTGCGCACTGTTGATTTACACAGCGGAGATGTGTGTGTGTGTATTCGTGTCCAAATACACACACACATGCCCCGAACGGGGGAGTGGTGGTGTAGCAGTTAGCGCTACGCTGCGATACGAACCCGGCGACCCGAGCTCGATTCCCGCTCTCGGCCAACACCGGTGACGATTATCTGAACCGGTCCTGCGCCTCCCCTAGGTCGACTCGGTCTGAGTACCTGGTGCGGTGTGCAAACATCGCTACTGGGGAGACAAATGCGGTTGGACGTGGTGCTGGCCACCCACCCCCTAATATACCGTGCTGGCATTCGTAGGTGCTACTCGCTACCAACACTTGCCCCCAATAGTCCGTTGAGGCTATAACGGGGGGGGGGGGGGGGGTCATTGTCTTTCGTGCGTCCGAACACTCATCCCGCTGCGCGTTTACAGCGATGAGCATCGTCTTTAATGCCTCTACACAATCACCGTTCGTTGTTCCACTCGCGGCCCATAATTATGGTTATAAACACCGTCGCGTGCTCCGCGCCTTGGCCAAAATGCTAAATATCGGCTTGTCCCAGCGCGATGTGGTTACTGCGGGGGGCGGGCTCTTTATAGATTCCAAATGTGGACGGTAATTATTGCAGAACGCCCCCGATGGTGGAAGGCTCACGGCAGGAAATCACATTCCTAAAGAGATTCGAGCCCGTTCCGTTGCGTTTCTCCCGAGCACGGCTGTTGTTGCGGGAGGCATCAAGGAGAGATGAAAAAGAAGGAGAGATGTAATTCTACCTATGTGCGGATTGCAACCAAGAGGAGTGAGCTCGTCGGACAACTGGCGCCGTGAAAGACGATCGAGCGAAACCTTCATGTGGGCATTCGTGTATTTTATCTGCCAATCTTCGCCCAATGTCGCATTGCCTCCTCCACGCAAGGCGGCCAATGAATGAAGTTGGTCACGCGCGGCCAATGTGTGGCGAGAATCAACCGGGGGGTAGTGTCTTAGGAGAGGGCGATACCACACGCGACACTTGTATTGTATGTGTGTGTGTACGTTGAACTTCTTTCGCACCGTACGTAGCCAACCGTGATAATCGGAGGTGCGGACGTTTCGCTGATAGCTACAACACGCGTCTTTGGGCAGTTGTGAGAAATTTGAAAATGTTCCCGTTGAAAGTGTCGAGCAAAGCACACGCACTTTGGACGTGGCCGTTCCCTCCATCAAACCAGCCAGCCAGCCAGCAAAACTTTAAAACACGGCATGCAAGTTTGTGTAAGTTGTGGGGAACGAGAGTCAAGTTTGTGACTGTGGTGGTGGTGTTGTGACATCACAGCCGGTGCAAACATCGCGTCAACGACTGCCCCCAATCGCATCATTCAACGGCGATCTGAAACAAATCCGCGCGGCTACTCCCGAAGCAGTCAAATAGGGATATCAGATTTCGACATCAATTTGTCACCTGTTGCAATCCCCCAAAAACGTCATACGAAAGAAGAAGAAGATGATGATGATGATGATGAAAAAGATGTACTCGCCGGACTCAACAACAACAACAACAACAACTCCTGGTGAGCTTGCAAGATCTGGAGAGATCTGCTGAGATCGGGCGCGCAGTTCGGGACGAGTGCTGTGGGTGCAGCCGAGGACGTTAAAAGCAGAGGAGCCATTCATTCCCAGCAGCTCACGGAGCTTCTTGAGCAAAAGACAAAGATCCCCCGTATAGCCTGAACAAACTGTTGGGGCAAGTGCTGTTAGCGAGCACCTATGAAGGCCGGCCCAGCACATGAGGTGAGTGGGTGGCCAGCACTACGTCCGGCCACCTTTGTCTTCCCAGTAGCGATGTTTACACACCGCACAAGGTACTCATTTGAGGCTGAGTCGACCTAGGGGAAGGCTCAGGACCGGTTCAGGTAATCGTCACCGGTGTCGGCGGCCGTGAGCGGGAATCGAACTCGGCTCGCCGGGTTCGTAGCGCTAACCGCACCACCACCGCTCCCCCACACACACGCGCGCGCTCCTTTGCTAAGCAGGTCACACACACAAAATGAAACTTGGGAGGATTTGTTTCTTCTCTCTCCCTTCTCTTCCCTCCTGCAGAAGCGTCCCGCAGCAGTGAATGGATGGAGCGCAGTCCCCTCCGTGTCACCAGCTTAAGCGAATCGAGCCGAGCGGCCGCTTTTGGCCCGTGGCATCGTACATCATTTCATTTTCACTCGCACCGGCCCGTGTAAGTGCGTACGGCAACCGTGCATATCATCATTAGTGGGGGGGGGGGCTTTTCATTAGTCAGGCGGTCGTCTGCAGTTCATCAGCCGTTTTGAGCCCCGCTGATGCATCGAGTCACTCTTTTGGGTGGCAAAGAGATTTTATGTTTTCATGAAAAAGCCACTCGCGATCCCAATGCCAGTACGGGCACGTGAGTACAACGCCTCTGTTGTTACGTTTGGTGAAGGATTTTCCACGCGCAGGATGCTGACGATATGTCTGGGACAGCTGGACAGCACCTCACGTGGAATCTCACGTGGCATCTCACGTGATATCTCACGTGGCATCTCACGTGGCATCTCATCTCGACCTATTCTGCGGTTTTTTGGCCACATGATCCCTCCTTAATAGCAGATGTACCGCACCTCCGATTAGCAAGGTTGGCAACGTACGGTGCGAAAGAAGTTCAACATACCGCACCAGTTAATCATCTGAGGCTGAGTCGACCTAGGGGAGGCCTGGTACCGGTGCAGATAATCGTCGCGGGATTTGAACTCGGGTCGCCAGGTTCGTAGCGCAGCGCGCTAACCACTGCACTACCGCTCCCCACACTCAATTGGAATAGCACACCCAATATAAGTCCCTGTACGTTATTCATCCATGCGTTTTTCTGCGTGTGCCTCTGCATGTGTGTATGTCTCTTGGTGTGGTATAGCTCTGGTTGTGCCTCTGGGCTGCCCAACAATATCTTTCCCTGTGTGTGTCTTCTCTGTATATGTACCTCGTGTCTGTCCACGAGTCCTTGTCCTCTGTTTTACGTCGGCATGTTCAGCCCAGATGATGAACACGAGAGATTTCGCAGTCTTTTGAAATACGTGGTCAACCAGGTTAGTGTCTAACTGTGTTGGTGGCCGACTGGTTTGCGTCACGTGATATCTCTAAGGTCTGTTGAGTTTCTCGTCTCCAATCTTCTTGTTGCATTTGCTCACGTGCAGTTTGCCGTTCTCTGTGTGCTGTGTACGTGGTGTCCCCCTGTGTGTTCAATCGCTGTGTGTTTCACCCCATTCCCACCTGATGATGAGCGCTTGTGTTGCGTTCGAAACGTCGTGATTTATTACAATTTAATTGTATTTATTAAAATTGTATTTAATTTCTACACACGTGACTTTACCGAAAAAAACAATGAGTATAATTTCTACAGTCATGAAAGCTTCAATCCTGGATTGGAATAGCACACAGACACACAGACACAGACACACACAGACACACAGACACACACACAGCTACACACACACACAGACACACACACAGACACACACAGACACGCACACACAAACACACACACAGACACACAGACACACACACAGACACACACACAGACACACACAGACACACACACACACAAACACACACACAGACACACACAGACACACAGCAGCAGCAGCAATCATCGCCTCCCTTTAGGCTGGACTAATTCACCGTTTTCAGACCAGGTGGCTTGAGTCACCATGTGGCGCACAGGGCCAGCTGCCACCGGGGGTGCCCATCACGAAACGCGACGGGACGAGAGCTTGTTCACGTTCAAGCGCTCAGAGATGTCGCGGCGTCTAAGGAGGGACGCTCTGTCAAAACAAAAACAAAAAACTAAAATCGGAATCATTATCCTTGCCTGGTCAATCCTCGAGTGCATCCGTCACGTCTGAAGTCGATGCATCTTGTTGTGCGATTGTGTCGCGAGGGCGTGGGTTTACATTAATAGGCCGAATTCATCACACGGTGGATCTCTTAATCATCACACGGTGGATCTCAACGATCGTGATCCGTTGAGCTGATGTCAGGCCGGGTGGCTTCACACGTCGAGTTCAAATCCCGGTCGAAGAGATGCGGCTTAGTGCTTCATGAGCATCAGCGTCATCAGCATCGTCGTCGTCGTCATCAATAATTATTGTCAATAGATTATCATCATCATCATCATCATCATTAATCATCACAATTAATCATCATAATTAATCATCATCAACACTGATTATAGATCATGGTAATTAATCATCATCATCATCGTCGGGATCAATAATCATCGTCAAGAGATTATCGTCACAATAATTAATCATCATCAACACCACCAATTATTGATAATCATAATCAATCATCATCATCGTCGGCGGCATAAGTAATAATCATTCAAATAGATTATCATAATGTGTTATCATCAACATCAATGATTGATAATCATAATCAATAATCATCGTCGGCATCAATAATCATCGCCAATAAATTATCATCATCATAATGAATAATCATCAATACCAATTACTGATCATCATAATCAATCATCATCACCATCATCGTTGGCATCAATAATCATCGTCAATATATAATTTTCATCATCATCATCATAATGAATCATCATCAACACAAATTATTGATCATCACAATCCATCATTTCCATCATCATCACGAGTTGAGAGTCACAAACTCGAGGGACTGTTTAAGACGGACAATCAAATGGACTGACCGCAGCGCCCCCGAACCCAACATAGGAATGTGGAATTTCCACTGTTGGCAACACACGGCGACCAGCCGATAGGAGCACCCACGGCCGCGCTCGCTTGAGCCGAGAGATTCCGACGGTGAGCTGACGATTATTGAGATTGACCGCGGTTCGAGAGTTCATAAATATTCCGTGCGCTTGTAAGCGGAGAGTGCAACGGAGGCAAACAGAGACGGTTCAAATGTTTTTTTTATCCACCCCGTGATCAATCACGGCTATAATTCTGCATCGATTTATTTCATTGTGTTTCTCTACGTTTTTATTCATGGCCGGACACTTGTATGGGTGTGCGTGTGTGTCGGCGCGTGAGTGTGTCGGTGTGTGAGTGTGAGTGTCCGTGCGCGTGTGTCGGTGTGTGAGTGTGAGTGTCCGTGCGTGTGTCGGTGTGTGAGTGTGAGTGTCCGTGCGTGTGTCGGAGTGTGTCGGTGTGTGAGTGTGTCGGTGTGTGAGTGTGAGTGTCCGTGCGTGTGTCGGTGTGTGAGTGTGAGTATCCGTGCGTGTGTCGGTGTGTGAGTGTGAGTGTCCGTGCGTGTGTCGGAGTGTGAGTGTGTCGGTGTGTGAGTGTGTCGGTGTGTGAGTGTGAGTGTCCGTGCGTGTGTCGGTGTGTGAGTGTGAGTGTCCGTGTGTGTGTCGGAGTGTGAGTGTGTCGGTGTGTGAGTGTGAGTGTCCGTGCGTGTGTCGGTGTGTGAGTGTGACTGTCCGTGCGTGTGTCGGTCTGTGAGTGCGGTACCGCAGCCGTGAGCTCTGCGCTGCGCTACGAACCGTGCGACCCCGAGTTCGGTTCGCGCTCACGGCCAACCAACACCGGTGACGATTATTTGAATCGGTCCTGGGCGTCCCCTAGGTCGACTCAGCCTCAAATTAGTAACCTGCTGCGGTGTGTAAACATCGCCACTGGGGAGACAAAGGCGGCCGGCGTGCATCTGGCCACACCACTGTCACGTGCG
>CM025627.2:8170056-8184284 GCA_014621495.2 Entosphenus tridentatus
ATGGAACGTTTGGTCGTGGATGGAACGTTTGGTCGTGAATGGAACGTTTGGTCGTGAATGGAACGTCTGGTCGTGGATGGAACGTTTGGTCGTGAATGGAACGTCTGGTCGTGAATGGAACGTTTGGTCGGAAAGGCGCGGGCGTCGGAACACTCGGCAACCCCCGATTGCAGGACACGTGTTCGCTTTACTCCCCCCCTCCACCCTGCACCCCTCCACTCCGGCATTGCAACAAGAGCAATTTCCAAATTAATGACAAGTATAAATTGCCTTCTGTTCGCCGATTGCATTCGTAATGAATCCGAGCGCAAGTTAAACACATCGGAGGGGCTGTCGATGCTCAACGATTTCTGAACAGATGTTTTATTTCATTTTTTTAAAGGCGAGTGGTTCATATTTTATGAAGATGTATGTACGGTAAATTTCTTTCGCACCGTACGTAGCCAACCGTGCTAATCGGAGCCGCGAGCTGGGGGAAGAATAACGAACTGAACATAAAAGGCAGCTCTGAAGGCACGCGTTTTCAATCTGGATTTATTTAAGAGCGCACAGCTCCACTGGCTTCTCAATATCAGAAGGAAGAACGTTCCAGACGGCCGCAGAGACGCGATGCAGTGACCGACCGACGCTACCGCGGTGGCCTAAACGCCACGCGCGCCGCCACGTGCAATCCAGAGATTGCCAGTTCCATTGGCTCTAATAGTGTTTTTGTTTTCCATGGTCAAGTTTGTTCAATCCAATCTCTGTTCACCCAACAGAATAAATCGCCACACCGCAGTTTGGTTCTATCAGAAGGTCGTGTGAGGTGGTGGTTTGGGTAAAGCGTGGGTGACTCTAGATTTGAAGCTTTCGTGACTGCAAGGATTCATATTCTTAGTTCTTTCGGTAAAGTCACGTAGGTAAAAAATGAAATAAAAATTAATACAATAAAATAAAAATCACGACGTTTCGGAGGCAACACAAGTCTCCGTCATCAGGTGGGACCGTCATAGCCAAATTTATTAATTTTGATTTCATTTTTTACCTACTATACGTGACTTTACCGAAAGAACTAAGAATACGTGGGTGACTCGCCACATCCTCCGAGACTTCCTGCCAGCGTGGAAGAGAAGATCCAACATGCCCTTCTCTCTCTCTTTCTCTCGAGAAGGGAGCTCTGTCGCCCAGCAGTGTCGCGAGCGGGCAATTTGCAGGGCTGCGCCTTTAACCCGTTTACATTTTATTTCTTCAAACCGTCTGCCTGCAATCGCTTTAGGCAAATGAGCCGCCAGGCTGGTGCGTCAGGAAGCATTACCGGAATCGTTCACAACGCAACGTTAACGCCACTCCATCTCACGCTCAAGTCCATTTATTTGATCAAAATCTCAACCTTGTTACGGGGGGGAGGGAGAGAGGGAGGGGGTGGGTGGGGGGGATTTTGCGAATGTAAAAAAACCAACCAAAAGGGCTTTACTGAGCGGTGGTTGTGCAGCGGTCAGTGTGCTGCGCTTTGCACCTCGAATGACCCGAGTTTGATTCCTGGATGTGGGATTGACATCTGCACTCGTGCTGAGTCACTTCGCTTCACCGATCTCCAGTGACCAGCATGGTGAAGTATGGCCAAACGAGCCACTCCCTTTCCCTCTCCCATGACTAACACGGCATGTGACGGCTTTCTTCCAGCAGTGGATCGAGCAAGGGCTGTGGATTGTTATCGTTAATTTGACAAAACAGCACTCAGGATGTCTGCACCCATAGTTTGATTTATATGACGCCAGCTACTTGACTAATTGTTATTCAATCTCACCATCGGAATATCACGGATCATTACTTCATTGGGCCGATAGGTTATTTTTTGTTGTTGCAGAAATAATGATACAGTCGCCAATTTCCTTGAGAAAGATAAACAAAGCAATGCTTTTTTTGTTAGTAATAGGGCAGAGTGAAAGATACGTAGGAATATGTGACATTTACATATTTCTATGAAAAAAAAAACCCCAAATGGTCTCTGGAGGACAACCACGATTGTATTCGAAGCATTTTTGACTGACCACCCCAAAAATGACGATGTGCATATTGGCCCTTATAGCATGGATCACGAACATTGACATTGATCTCTCCTACGCCAAACCGTTGCCCGTCTCCTTGTGCACAAACACCGTTTCTGCCCTTTTTCCCTACATGCCCCTCTGAACTGGAACGATCTTCCCCTCCACGTGTCGAGTTTCCGCTTCTCCCTCAAGACCCCCACCTCATCTCCCTGGCCCGCTCTCCCCTCCATCCCTCGGTACAGCCGCAATTCCCGTACTCACTGACCGCCATCCCTAGACCCCATGCCTTTTCACCGTATCGCTTTTAGTTACCATAATTGTTACCACTCATAACCCTTGTCAAGCGTCTTGGATAAAAGCGCTACGTAAATATAAGACAAGATACAAAATCCGAAAAGTGTGCCAATTCGCGTGGGAAGCAGCTGAATGCTTGCAAATACACGTACAGGCAGACAGAATGAGGAGCACGTGGGCTAGAGAAGATGCACAGGCTAGAGACAGAATGTTGACTGCTCAGAAAAGCACGCGGACCTGGGGAGGACCCGGAGAAAAATCCACGCGACCACGGGGGGAGAGAGAGAGAAAGACACGCAAGCTACAAATATACAACAGCAGGCGTCAGAGTCGGGGATCGAACCCACGGCTCTCCTGCATACCAAGCGAGGAAGTTAACATCTCCTGTTTGATTGCTAGAAAGGGTAAAAATCTATTCTTATGTGTTCCTACTTTGATACTAGCCCAAAGAAGCGGTCCCACGTTGCTCGAGCCAAACGACTCGCGCGACATCGCTGCGCTTAGCAAGCCAAACAACACAAAAAGACGCGCGCGTGACACAAGACGGACGACAAAACAAAGATAAAGGTGCCCGTATAGCCTTGACAGATTGTTGGGACAGGTGCTGTCAGCGAGTACTTATGAAAGACCGGCACGGCACACGACGGGGTGGGTGGCCAGCACCACGCCCGGCCGCATTTGTCTCCCCAGTGGCGATGTTTTTACGCACCGCGCACCAGGTGCTCATTTGAGGCTGAGTCGACCTATCGGATGCTCACGACCGGTTCATATAATCGCCACCGATGTTTTTTTTTTCCGCTCGCGGAAAAATCGAAACTCCGGTCGCCAGGTTCGTAGCGCAGCGCGCTAACCGCTACGCCACCGCCCCCGCACGCGCGCGCACGCAAGCACGCGCACGCGCGCACGCGCAAGCACGCGCGTCAACTGCGCGGAATTTGTGAACGCGCAGCGGTCTCTGAACGCGCCGGGGTAGGAGGGGGTGGGGGGTTGCTGCTACGTTGACGGTCGCGGCACGCCGTGCAGTCGGGGACGCCTTCGCGGGCTGTCCATCGCGACGTCGGGGGAGTGTGGGAGATTGAGTGCCTGCGAGCGAAGAGAAAAGACTCGGATCAGCTCATTAAACCTGGCGGCCGCTGGCGCCTCGCCGCGTTAATGGCACTCCCACCGCATCTAACTCCGACTGCGAGCCAGCAACTCATTAGCGAAGTTTGAGAGAGCCAAAGTGGAGGTGGCGGTGGTGGGATCGGTGGTGGTAGCGTTGGTGGTGGTGGTAGCGGTGGTGGTGGGCGCGGTGGTGGTGGTAGCGGTGGTGGTGGTGGCGGTGGTGGTGATGGTGGTGGAGGTGGTAGCGGTGGTGGTGGTAGCGGTGGCAGCAGTGGTGGTGGTAGCAGTGGTGGCGGTGGTGGCGGCGGCGGTCTGCACGCTGTGCTGCGAACCTGGAGCTTGCCGCTTACGGCAAACACCGGTGGCGATTATCTGGACCAGTCCTGGGCCTCGCCTAAGTCGACTCAGCCTCAACATAATAATATACGGAAAGACAGCGTCAGACGCTGTCTTTCCGACAGCCCTGTTCTTCACCTGAGGACGGCTGCTTGCGTTGTGGCCGAAACGTCGTGAGAATTGTATTTTGTTATGTTTTATTTTTATTATTTTATCATTTCCCTTCTACGTGACTTTACTGAAAGAACCAAGAAGAGGTGTGGAGATGTTCAAACACCAAAGTGCGCAACCCTTTGCAAGGCATCAAGTCTGCATTGAGCACACGTACTTGTGGCAAAACGTGCAGACCTACATGCTCTGATGATATGCATTGTCCCTGAAACGCATTGGCCTATGCAAGAGACAGCTTTCTTCAAGGCCTTGTCCTACCAGTGTTCGACCAATAGGCAAACAGTACGACAATGCATATATAATTATCAGATAATCTTTGTTTGCCACAATTATTTGTGGATAATGCAGACTTCATGCCTTGCAATAATTATCTAACTTGGTGTTTGCACATCTTAACACGTCATGTTTTATTGCCAGAAAGGGTCAAACGTATATACATATAAAAAACTATTTCATTTCTTGATACTGGCAGGAAAAAGGTGTCCCATAGGTGCACGGTGCTTTGAGCTCGCACGTGACTCTGGCGCTGCAGCGGTGACTCGCACTCCGCACGTGACTCCACACGTGACTCGCGCCCCGCACGTGACTCCGCACGTGACTCGCACCCCGCACGTGACTCGCGCACGTGACTCGCACCCCACACGTGACTCGCACCCCCCCACACGTTCGTCTTGCCCGAGGCTTGGCCCCAGTTCGCCGCTTGCTGCAGTCGGCAGCCCGCCAACGTGGCCACGCCACTCAACGGGCGGTGGCGGCGACGCTGATGCGCGTGGTCGCCCGTAATCCAGGGTTGGTGGATCACCGCGCACATGTTGCGAAACTCCCCTGCCGTGAAGCGTCGATGGCGGCGAGATGTTAACCGCCTCGCCTGGTATACAGGAGGTCGTGGGTTCGACCCGGGATGTGACGCCTGCTGCTGTGTATTTGGAGTTTGCGTCTCTCTCCGTGGTGAGATGTTAACCACCTCGCCTGGTATACAGGAGGTCGTGGGTTCGATCCGGGCCGTGACGCCTGCTGCTGTGTATTTGGAGTTTGCGTGTTCTCCCCGTGGTCGCGTGGATTTTCTCCGGGTTTTCCCTTCGCATTTAGAATCAACATGCGTTTAGATTATTTTGCTACTGCTATATATTTTCACGTGATAAGCCACTTCGTTGGGCTATCATTTGTGGCCAGGTCGCTTCTAAAAAAGAGCGAAACAGAATTAACAACGGTGCATACGAATGTAACGGTGGAGATGAGGTGAATGAAATAAGACGAAGTGATGGGCACATCGGTGGTGCGTGAATTCGGTCGAAGCGAAATTGTTGACGGCAAATGATGATGAATGGATTGCATGAATGGGGGTAATTGGGAAAGCCTTCATCCAACAGTAGAACATCGCTGATGACAATGATGATGACGACGGTGATAGAGAATGCACTGCACGTCAACTGATGACACTTTTACTTGTGAACTCAGCATCCGCCGTGAGATATCGCACACCGATGTTTTAATTTGTTTGTTTGTTTTCACGCACATTGGCGAGTCCATTAAGCTGAGATCTTGGTGGGAGTAGCTTTAACTTATGACCTACCCCTTCCTCTATAAGCAGCCGCAATATTTGTCACTGAACTAAGATCATTCATCAGCTCCCGGCCAGTGTGGTGTTCGCATCTTCTGCCAGTTGCTCAACGATGCATTCGTTTTGTCCTCGTTCGGAAAGGCGAGAAAATGTTTGCGCGCACACACACACACAGGGCTTTCGAAAAAACTTCTTCCTTAAGATAGAAGAAGAATGAAGAATACGCTGCCTTTGAGATTAAAGCCGCGTTTCTTTACAACAACAACAAAAAAACACGTCTTGAGAATACAACGAAGGAAGAAATTGTCGAAAACTTATGACTGATTTTTTTTTTACGTGGACATACTTAACGGAAGTCTGATTTCTTTCCTCGAGTATTTATTTCCTTAACCGATTAACCTTGCTGCGGTTTACTGGTCGCCTTTCGGTGGTCGATAAGGAACCAGAAATCTTGAATGTACGAGGTTCAATTTCGATTTAAAGCTTTCGTGACTGCAGGGATTCATCTTCTTGGTTCTTTCGGTAAAGTCACGTAGAATGGAAATAATAAAATAAAATAAAATATTTTTTCTTTTATTATGTTTTCTTTTTTTCTTTTATTATTTCTATTATACGAGGTTCATCCCCGGGTCCACCAATCATCACCATCATCAGCCAGTCAACTCACTGCTGGATGAAAGCCTCCCCAGTCAGTCCCCCCCCCCCCCTCCTTTGCGAGAAGTTTGGCGATTTCAGTATCAGACTGTGATGCAGGCCATCTGCAACTAAACTAAAAACTATTTTTAAAAATGTATTTCACCAGGTAAAGCTCACTGAGCTACGCAGCTCCATGTCAGAACGAGCGACCTGGTCCATCACAAATGATAGCTCAACGGAAGTGGTTTGCCACGTGGACATTTATAACAGGCAATTACTCTAAGCGCATGTTGGTTCTAAATGTGGGGGGGGCGGGGGAACCGGAGGACCCGGAGAAAAACCCACGGCACCACGGGGGAGAGAGAGAATATGCATCATGCACACGGGACATAGTTCAACATTCGCCATATAAATACAATTAATATTAAAAAAGCAAATACAATAATTTACAGCGAACATTCACGGGCAATTTAAAATAGTCTAAGCGTTTGGTCGATTAGTGCTCTTGGGGGGCCGTTTTAAATCGCTAATAAAAAGCAGACGGGCTTGGGCAAACAATAAAAATGCCTTGTTTTATTTCAGCTGCAAAAATACGTTTAAATATAAAGCAACATTTATTACGACTGCAGTTTGTCTCGCGGAGATGAGCTTAACCTCCCTTGCCGCTTCACGCAAGCGCTGCTGCTCTAGTTCCAAACATTACAAAAGAGACACAGTAGCTCAGTGAGCCTCACCTGGCAAAAGGAAATAAAAAAAATAGATTGTTTTAGTTAGTCTTGTCTGTTTTTCACTCCCAAATCTCCCTTTCCGAGTGGCACTCTCAAAAGGAGAACCCCGTTCCCTGCTTGAATAAATCATCCTTGGCCCGCGGTGTCTATATTCCCTCGCAAGATTCCTAATTGCTTTCTCAGTTCGATTGCACCTGAGTTCTCCCCGCGTGCACGCGATAAACGCCGTCTAAGGGGAGGGTCTCTCTCTCTCTTTCCTGTCTCTCGCTTTCATGCCCGAGTGGCGCGCGCGGTTGTTGTTGTTGATGCTGCTGCTGCCTCGATTTGCGTCCCTTGCACGAAGCGAATTAACGCGCCACGCGCCACGCACCGCACCTCAGCGCGCGCGCGCAATTAATCAACACTCCCGCATGGAAAACAACAGCAGCAATTCACACAAGCGCAGGCGAATAGGCGAGCGAGACGTCTTGAATTAGGCCAGCGTGTAAAAGGCAAAGCGTGCTATGTTAAAAAGGGCTCTCTCGCTCTCTCTCGGCACGGCTCCGGCTGGAGCACGCGTACCACACACATGTCGGTGATGTGCAGCGTGTCTTCTTCGAACGCTGGGGAGCCGGAAAAGCCCCTCTCTGCACCAGCGTGGACGGCACCCTCGTGGTGTTCACCTTCTAAAGCGCTCGCTTGTCACCGTGGCGTGCGCGATGACCACCACCACGTGACTTTTCTTTCGTGTTGTGCGCGGTGCTTTTAGCGCCACAGCGCGTGGATTTGTAACGTTTATTTATATTTTTGTTGCTGGTGACTGTGTATTTCATATCGAAATCGCCTCCAGTGCTGTTGCTGCTGCTGGCGGCAATAAAAGTTGTTTAAAAGTCAAAAGTCTCTCTCGTTCTCTCTCTAGAGCTCCCGCTAGTGGGGAGTCATCCCGCCAGCGTGACTTCGAGCAAGCAATTGCAGGGCTGCGCCCTTATGTTATTGTTGTTAAATTATGTAATAAACTACTTCAAATGAAAATTAAATCGAGGATGCGTAGTGTAAATCTTGACCTAAAGCTTTCGTGACTGCAGGAATTCATATTGTTTGGGTCTTTCGGTAAAGTCACTTTAAGGTGTTTTCATGTTTTTGTTTGTTGCGGTTGCACCCGATTCAAAAGCCGAATGGCTCACATGGCTATACCTAATAAATTTACTTGAAGTCACGGAGATAGGTTCAAATAAAATAACAAAAAACTGCGACGTTTCGATCACAACACAAGCGGCCGTCAACAGGAAAAGGTGATGACCGCTTGTGTTGAGATCGAGACAAGACAACTTAAATTAAGGCCATCGTGCCGACCGGTACAAACACGCGCGCATTAAAATAAATGGACGATTAATTGTGGGATTTACGATACGTGTGTTGAAAACGTGTACAATTTTGTTTTTTAAATAAAAAAAACTCGACGAAAATGTAGATATAAGAGCAAACACGTGCAATACATACACAATCGCCTAAATATTATGGTTGACAAAAAAACACACACATTTGGAAGAGGCGACTGGGTAAGAATTTCTTATTGGCAATGATTGAAGGCGGGCCGGAATCAAGTTGATCAAATAAAGGATGCGAGTGAGCGCAGGGCGGAGTGCTGTTGTGACATTTAATTCGATAGAGCAACAACGCAAAGTTCTACCGGTTCCCTGGCTCAGTAAGCCGCCCGCATTCTAAAGGGGTTCAATCCCGGGTTGTTGTCTTTTTAAATCCTTTATATTAAGTTCACTTGCTTGCTTGCTTGCGCGATTACGACCGTGCAAATCTTTCGGTCGTATTTTAACCCACTACCAGTGATCCAATCGAGCTGACATTTTGCACAGACTCGTTGTGCGTGACAATTTATTTTCGTGAAATTTTTTTTCCTAAATTTTACACTTTTTAGGCTATTTTTTTTTATATTTAATTACCAATTGCTTAATGGTGGCGGGCAATAATCTGATCCATAGGTGGCAGCCATCTCAAGCCAGAGGACGAGAGGACTCTAGCCGCCACGCATATAAAGGATTTATAGTGAAAAACTTTGTTTTTACGGGTACATTTTTTGGAGTTGGGATTGGCTCAGCCCATCATCCCACCCCCTGGAGGTCGATACAATAAATACCACCTTGTGGGAGAAAACAACGGTGGTTGTCTTCTGGCAATGTGGAGCCTTCACCACTGGCTGTCCTAAGGGGTTCTTTAAATCAGGGGATCAGCACCAATGATTCAACGCTCATTTGAGAAGGAAAAACACCGAGGGGTTCCTTTGAATAAGAAGGTTGTTAATCAGTGCATACTACCTAGCATGACACGTGGATCGTAAAATGTGGACTCTGACAGGTGAATCCACTGCTGGATGAGGGCCTCCGCACGGGGCAGGTTGTAGGGTTGACCTGATTGGCTAGTCGGTTAGGGGTTGGGCTAGCGTCAGTGGGAGGGTTTCAAAGCATGATTGGCTAATTGGTGAGGGGTATCGGGGCGAGGGTGATATTCGTGGATGATTGGCTCCCGAGTAAGGGCAGGGTTAGCGATCGATTGGCTAGTGCGGTTGTGGGTAGGGCTAATACCATTGGCTGATTGGCTAGTCAGTTAGGGGGTGGTGTGAGTGGGAGGGCACGAGCTCACGCGTGATTGGATAATGGATTTGGGGTAGTGGGGGTGATACTCGTGGCTGATTGGCTCCCGAGTCAGGGCAGGACGAGCAATCGATTGGCTAATATGGTTATGGTTAGGAGTAATACCTATTGGCTGATTGGCTAGTTGGTTAGGGGTTGGTGTGAGTGGGAGGGCTCTAGCTCACGCGTGATTGGCTGATGGGTTAGGGGGAAGTCGGGGTAGTGCTAAGTGGCTGATTGGCTAACTTCAGGATTAGGGGTGGAGCCAGAGACAATGGGGGGCGGGGGGGAGTACTCGTGGCTGGTTGGCCAGTTGATTCGGGTTAAGCAGGGCCAGCATTTCATTGGCTAGTTGATTTCGGTCAGGGGGAGGGCGAACCTTGGATTGGCTTGTGGATTTAGGTTGGGGGCATTGGCTAGTAGATGTGCATTGAGAGTCGTAGGGCTGCAATTTAATTGGCTATTGGCCTGCAGACTTAATGCTGTGGTATACAGCTGGATAAACATCCATGATCAATCCACTGCTGGATGAAAGGTCTCCCCAAGCTGCTGCCACCCTCTCACGCGATCCTGTGATGGAATTACTCCACCCCAGCCCCTTGCAGGCGAGCGGATTTCATCGCTCCACCTCCCCAGTGGACGTCCTCAACGGCGACGTTTAGCTCATTGGTTGCCACTCCGGTTATTATTCCGATGAGGAATCAAAACTCCACATTTAGTCACACGTGTTTAGACTATGTACATTTTTATCTTTTTTTATTTTACTTTCATTAATTTAAATGTAATTTTTTACCTACGTGACTTTACCGAAAAAAACATAAGAATATGTACATTACTTGCCTTCTATGAATGTCCAAATGATAAGCCGCTTTTGTTGAGCTATCATTTGTGGCCAGGTCGCAGTGGGCTTTGGCTGGTAGGATTGGTATGGTTTAGTTTTACTTGTGTGTGTTTTTGGTGATTTGATTAGCTTTCTTGTACACTGCACCCCTATCAAGTTTCTTTTTATTGTTTGTTGTTGGAACGTTCTTACTCGCCCCGACTAGATTGTTGAGAAAAAGAGCTTTGTAGCTCATCGGATTCCTCCACTATAAATACTGATTCTGAACCGCCCGTGATTAAACTGCGTTCTGAAGCAGAGCGTGCTGATGCTTGCTGTATATTTGGACTTTGCGTGTCTCTCTCTCCCTATGGTGGCATGCATTTTTCTCCACCTGTGAATAGTTTTATCGACGGCCCTGAGCCAGTGTTGGAAATTCCACATTCCTATGGCGAGACCGGGGGGGAGGCGGGGTAGTCTCTCCCAAAGAGTGGTCGTAATTTTATTCGCCCGGGGGGAGAGGGATGGATGACGGGGCTGAGTCAACCTCACAAGCACGATTTCACTGTGTCACAAAAAAATTGTTCCTGGGTCGTAAGTGTTATTTCCGAATTGCTTATGCCTCAAAAGTAGAGAAAATGGCTATTATTTCCCACAAACTTTGCTTTTGTGACCAAGACAGTGATATTTTGAAATGTACCTATTTTCAATGAGAAAACGTGGTGTGCATTTGTGTCTTTCGTTCACGTAACGTTCTGGTCACAAAAGCAAAGTTTGTGGGGAATAATATCCATTTTCTGTACTTTTTAGGCATAAGCAATTAAAAAAATAACACTTAGTACCCAGGAACAAAAATTGTGTGACATAGTCAATTTTCAAATCGCAATTTTGAAATTTCCGAGCCTCTCACTCTATAGCCGCTGAGCCACCTGGTTGGTGGCGAGAGACACCGTTACCACACTCATAGGATGAGTTACACGGTGGCTAGGAGATGTTAACTACCTCGCCTGGTACACAGGAGGTCGTGGCTTCGATCCCGACCCTGGTATTTGTATATTTGCAGTCAGCGTGTGTTCTCTCTCTCTCCATGGTCGCGTCGATTTTTCTCCGGGTCCTCCGGTTTTGTCCTTCCACATTTAGAATCAACATCGCGCGTTTCGAGCTATTTGGCCGATAGAAATGTGCACGCGGTGATGAGCCGCTTTGCTGAGCTATCGTTTGCGATCGGCCAGGCTTAATAGCTCAATGGGCCTTTACCTTATAAAATAAAAACAATTGTTGTTTCATATTTTCCCCGGCCTGATAGATACACCTCTGACGGAGCAGTTGCGTTCATATTCGCACGACGTTTATTTGCATCGCAGCAGCAGCCGCCGCAGCAGCAGTATCTCTTCTGGACGCAATTACGGCCCAAGTGGGTGTCGTTACTCAATCATGCTTTGCGCCTTAATAAAAGCGCGCTAATTAAAAGTAATTAATGGATGTGCAACGACAGGAGGGGGGGGGGGGGGGCGGGGGGGGCCCCCCCCCGGGGGGGGGGGGGGGGGGGCAAGCAGGCTGGCCGACGCAATTCAGCCCAAAACAAATGTTGGCAGTCTTCGCTTATTTAATATGGGCGTATGATGTATGGCTGCAATTTACTCACGTGAATATGTAACCGCACGATACGGGGGTGAAGGAGGTGGGGTGAGGGCGTGGGGGGCGGGGTGGGTGGGTGGGGGGGGTGTTTGTTTATTTATTTTGGGTGGGTGTTTGTGTGTTTTATTATTATTTTTATTATAATTATGAAGCTGTAGTACACTCGGCTAGCAGACGACCGTTGCCGCTCGTGATTATCTCGTGATAAAGAGTTGGGGAGGAGAGCGGGGCTGTCACGGTGTCTGTTGCTTTGTAGCGGTCGTCATGTTATAATTGTGGGGGGTCAGATGTTAACTACCTCGCCTGGTATGCAGGAAATCGTGGGTTGGATACCGACCCTGAGGCCTGCTGTATATTTGGAGTCTGCGTGTCTCTCTCTCACCGTGGTAGCGTGGATTTTTTTTTCTCTCGGTCCTTCGGGTTTTCGCCTCCACATTTAGAATCAACATCACGCGTTTAACACGTAGGCTTTCGCGACCAATATCATCCATAAGAAGGTTTTGGGTTAGATCACTGTCACCTGATGAAGCTAGTTGTAATTACTGGCGAAACGTCGTACTCAGATTGTAAATGTTGTGGCTTGGCTCTCCAACACACAACCGGTGTTGCTGTACTAGTGACGAATTGCCACGTTCTGTTTACGTGACAACCCTCACTAGTTGGCTGTGTCGGGTGGTGGCGGGTTTTAACGAAACATTTATATATTTACGCGATCAAACCCCCCCAAAAAAAACTCTATTATGAACATCACACGTTTAGAGTATTTGGCTGATGTAACTTTCCACGCGGTAAGCCACTTCGTGGGACCATCATTTGTGGCCAGGTCGCTTCTGACAAAAAGAGCTACATCGCTCAAAGTGGACCTTACCTGGTTAAAATAAAATTTTAAAAATTGTTGAGTTTTATTAAAAATAAAATAAAACGCAGCGAAACGTCAGACAAAATCGTGCTGTTGATTCGTCCAGTTGGTCACTGGGAATCCGCATTCATCTCTCTCGCTCGCTTACTCCACTCGCGCCTACAATCAGCCACGACAGACGCGGCACGCTGGCCGACTGTCTTTCGTGTGTGTGTGCGCGCTAACAATATTCAAGACCCACCCCCCCCCACCCGGTGTTTGTCCGTGGCCCCGCGCGCCCCGGCAACTATATTCAGATGTAATGTATTCGGTACGGCGGCGACACAATCCGCGGGAAAGGCCGCTCATACATAAAAGATCGTTGCGATTGCTTCGCACGCGTGAGCTTGCAATCATCACATCTCCCCCCCCCCCCGCTGCTCCTCCTTCTCTCTCAAGAACCGGCAGAGCTCGCTCCCACTTGTTACGTGACCCCCCCCCCAAACCACCCCCAGCCCCTTTGGTTTTCCTCCTTGCCGTATACGCCACATCGGGTAAAGGCGCAGCTTTAACCAATTGCCGGCTCACGCGTGCGGCCACTGCCAGTCGGTGTTAAATGCTGCAGCCTCGCCTGGTAGGCAACGTGAATACGATCCGATCACGAGTTTGAAAAGCGACGCGCTACACTGGCTGCCTACTGAACACACGGCCGCGTGTACGTTCTGCCGACTCGTCGTCAAGAGTCACCGTCAATGTGCTCCGTACGATCTCGACGATCAGCGCCACCCGAAATCGGCTCCCGGCTGCGATGCGCGGCTCACGGCGTGAAGCTCGCGCGCGTGAACCCCGCGCGCGTGAACCTCGCGCGCGTGAACCTCGCGCGCGTGAACCTCGCGCGCGTGAACCATACGGCCGGCAGTGCCGGATGAAGCTCGTGCGGGGGCCTGTAGCATGATTATATATATAAAGGGGCCCTAAATTATAATAAAAACACACACAAATATTAAAACACGTACATTTGTAACTTGCAATGTAAAGTAATTTTTTTATTTGCTATGCTGCCAGATAATGCGACAAATCGCTAACCTTAAACACCCAGTCGTTCATAAAAGTTGAAGGCGGTATAGTACTATAGTAATAGAGCAAGTGCAGAATCACTGAACCGGAATTGATAGCTTGAAAGCATTTAGCGCGGGGCCCTTAAAAGTGCGGGGCCCGTAGCATATGTAGCTGCTACATTTGTAGCTGCTACACATGCAGCTACTACACATGCAGCTACTACACATGCAGCTACTACACGTGCAGCTACTACTACACGTGTAGCTACTACTACACATGTAGCAGCTACTACACATGCAGCTACTACTACACGTTTAGCTACTACTACACGTGCAGCTGCTACTACTACACATGCAGCTACTACACATGTATCTGCTACTACACGTGCA
>CM025627.2:8204768-8216130 GCA_014621495.2 Entosphenus tridentatus
CTCTCTCTACCCCCCCTCCCGCGCCCACCTCTTTGGAAATTGCGTTGCTTCGCGCAGCAATAAATGAGACTCAAATTGCATTTTCATTTTGCGATGTTAAATATTTTAAAAAGTAACCTTTTTCGCCATTCAAAAACGCATGGCATCTGAAATGTTTTTTGCTAAGCATGCGTAATGCGTTTTTAATCCCGGGCCATTTAAATTATTTCGCAGATGCTTTCTCTGTGCGCGCGCGCGCGTGTTTGTACAAAGACAAAGATCCCCCGTATAGCCTCCAACAGACTGTCGGGGCAAGTGCCGTTAGCGAGCAGCCCTTACGAAGGCCGGCAGGGAACACGAGGGGGTGGGTGGCCAGCACCACGCCCGGCCGTCTTTGTCTCTCTCCTCACAATTTTTACACACACCGTACAAGGTACTCATTTGAGGCCGAGTCGACCTAGGAGAGGCCCAAAATCGGTTAAAATATTCGCCGCTGTTGCTGTTGGTCGTGAGCGGGAGAAGTGAACTCGGGTCCCTCTGGGTTCGTAGCGCGGCGCGCTAACCACTGCGCCACCGCTCCCCGCTGTGTGTGCACACAGAGAGAGAGACGGAGACACGGACCGCCTGTTAAGTCTCAAACCGTACGCGCAAAGGTCGCGGTTTCAGCTACCAGCAGTGGTGGTGTCGGTCCATTCGTGGGTCCCCAGCAGAAGTTATTTACCCCCCCCACCACCACCACTTGAGTGTATAAACTCCTATTGAGATGACAGAAGATATGCAGACGAGAGTACAATATGTAGTGGGATGAGAGCAGCTACAAGCTAGCTGTTGTGTTAATTCGATTGCTTATTGGGATTTGAATTCGAGCTGATATTTGATACTTTTTTTAAAAATCACGAATCGCGTGCCCCCCCCCCCCCCCGTAACCCCTGCGCCACTTGGGGCCGTGCACTTTTACTTTGTTCGGTTGTTATGCCTCGTCGCACCGACACTCGGAAACCGCGTCCACAAGTGATTTTTTGTTTGTTTGAATAAGTGCCGGTAGAGCGCTAATTAAACTCGTCTGGGAAATGCACAGGCTTGGGGGGGGTGAACACGCATGCATGTATGTATGTCAATGGCGAGGAAGATGTCTTTTACACGCTTTTTTATTTAACTCACTCCGTCTGTTGTCGTATCCTTCAAAAATCTTGTAACTAAATTTTTACCCACTTCCCAATGTGCTATCGACTGCAAACGTGGTATACGTATGTCATACTGATGACAAGACTATATTCTATCATTAAAAAATATATATATATTTTAAACATTTAACACGCTTTTATTTAACTCACTCCGTCTGTTGTCGAATCCTCAAATCTTGCAACTCAATTTCAACCGTCCTCCCAATGTCGTATCGACTGCAAACTTGGTATAGGTGTGTCATACTGATGACAATACTATATTCTATCATTAAAAATATATATTCTTAAACAATCATTTTTACGGCTCTAATTGTCCACGCTCAACTCTGTAAATCACCACGGTTCCTTACGCTATGGCAAGCTGCGGGGCCACTTCCTGGAGTCGTGGAGTTCTGCCATTACGAGTACGGTACATTTCATTAAAGCGTGTTTTTTACAAAGAAAGTATGTTTTAATATTTTATTTACGTTTGGTTAACAAATTCATTGGCGATGAAGTGACTGAAAATGACATTCCATTACCATTCTCGTCCGTCACCACAACCAACTGAGTAAAATATTCCTACATTAATCCCGTATCAGACTCATCATTGCACTCGCCAACGACAGACGCAATACACACACCGGCCCTCCACTTATTCCGAGCGTCTCCACGCCGACACACGTGGTAAGCGGGACACGTGGTGAGCTGACACGTGGTAAGCGGCACACGTGGTAAGAGGACACGTGGTGAGCTGACACGTGGTAAGCGGGACACGTGGTAAGCGGGCAGGAGCACCACCGGCTTTGGTCGCACCACCGTGGCGAGATGTCAACTCCATCTCCTGGTATGCAGGAGGTTCATGGGTTCGAACCCGACCCCCGACGCATGCGTAATTTGGAGTTTGAATGTCCTCCCCCGTAGGATTTGTCTCCGGGTCCTCCGGTTTTCCCCCCTCTGCATTTAGATTCAAACACGCGTTCAGAGAATGTTTGGCTGATGTAAATTTCCACGTGATAAGCCACTTCGTTGACTTATCATTTGCGTCCAGGTCGCTTCTGAAAAAAAAACAGCTATATGGTCTCAGTGGGATGCCCTTACCTGGTTAAAAAAAATAACAACAATTTATCCCCCGTCAACTTTGACTGACATAGCCACTCGCAACTCTCAACCGCTGTCCCACAGCTCCGTAGGCCACACCCACCGCTCCACTAACCCCGCCCACCGGTCGGGTCGCTCCACCCCCTCTAGGTTTTATTTTCGTGCCCTTATCACCGAGACAAGCGAAGAAGTTTAACACCACGGAGTAGTAGCAGCAGAAGGAGGAGGCTTTCGCGACTAATATTATCCATTAAAGGTTGTTTTGTGTAGGGGGTGGTGGGGTTTAGATCGCTGAAATATAAATGTGTCGTTAAACCGGCCACCACCCGACACAGCCAGGTGGACAAAACATTCAACGTTAACAAAACGTAACGAATCGGCACGTTTTGTGCACGTGACAAACCAAACTCATTGGCTGTGTCGGGTGGTGGCGGGTTCAACGACGCAGTTATATTTACTCGATCTGGACATGCAAAGAAGTGAGAAAACGTACAAAAAATGAAGAAGAATTAAAAATAAACCCGCAGATCTCAGCGCATCCTTCAGTAACACCGGGGGTGGGGGCAGTGCGGCCTTTCTGAAGCCACCTGCACCGCTCCGGTCAAAGGGAGACAATTCCTGAAGCTTTGATAATAAAGTCAACTCGCGGCGTGCGGCAACACACTTCATTATCCGCGCATTCACTTGTCCAATCGCAAAATGCGCGCAATTACTTAAGCGCCGTCCGTTCTCGCGAACTCCAAATGCAAGCCACTTCTAAAAGAGGTTAAGCGCTTTCCAATGACACAACATTTAGCCTAATAAATGCTGTTGTCTTTGTAGTTGATCACGGACTCTTGGATGGGAACCGAGAGGGTGAAAAAAACGGTCGTGGAAGCAAATCAACAAATTTGGTGTAAGCGCATCCCGGTGGGTTTCAAAAGCCACTGGATGTGTGGACCGTTGAACTTCTTTCGCACCGTACGTAGAAGTTCAACGTACATGGGGAATCGTGGGGCGGGGATAAATAACCTTCACCTACGTGACTTTACCGACAAAACCAAAGAGCATGGATCCTTGCAGTCACGAAAACTTCAAATCTAGAATTTACACAACTCCACCCACCCTCCTCTGCGGAAGTGGGTATCACAGAACTTCATCACATGGGAGTAAAATACGCCTTTTGTGTTTAATTCTCAAGAGTGGAATTTTGGCCCGATAAAGTGACAACTCAAACTGAATGTGATTGTGTTTTGTGCAGTCATTGGTGGCCAGGCTGAGACCATCGACTTACTCGACATGAGAACGTGGTTTTATCATGTGTGGACTGACCTAGATTTGAACCCAGGCTCTCAGAAGTGGTCAGCGTTGTGCTCTAACCTCTGACCCACCGTGTCCACCTCTGCTGCTGACCTTTAATACGCACACAATCAGAATGAATTACTCTACTTTGGATTCATATATCTTTTATGCGATTCGGTGGAGTCGTGGGACAGTGAACCCAGCCATCAAAGTTCGATTCCTGTCCACGGCTAACATCGCTTCATCAACACGCAATGACCAACGTGGCCATCTGTGAAAAACAGCTTCATAGCTCATCGGATTCCTCCAGTCTAAATACATTCTAAATAAAGAATCTGATGTGGTACAAAACCACAAAACCACAATCTGATGATATTGTATCATTCTCATACATAGCATGCGATTATTCCACGCGATCGCCTGCAAGCCACAAGAGGTGCTTTAACAACGCAACCCAACAATGCATAACCAAAACCCGCAGCCGTGGGAAATTAATGGCATGGGAGCGAAGGTGTGAAATCGAAGGTGTGAAATCGAAGGTGTGAAATCGTTGCAGCCCGAACGTTCAGGCGACGTCCGTGTGGAGGTGGTGGGGGGGGGGAGCCGTCGGGGATTTTTTTTCCCGTGAGATTTTTCTTGATTTGGGAAACCCGCTCTTCCGCTCTTCGCCTTCCCTTCGTCCAAAACGCCCTGGGGTCTCGTCCCAGCAAACCATCGCCAGATGAAGAAGCCCGCATGAAAGGAGCGCCGCATTCACAAGACGAGATGAAGGATAACCGCGCGGATTAAGCACTGGGCGGTGGGGGGGGGGTTGCTGCTGCTGCTTGACTGATGATTATAAATAATTGGAAGCCAAGTTTAAAAAATAAAAATGATGTGGGTGGGAGAAACTTACCGAGTGCTACTTAGCGATTTACAACGTAAATAATGAGTATGAATGGTGCCGTTATGCATCGCATTAATGTTTATTAATTCCGGAGAGGAAATGCTCAGCTAGGTTTTTTGTACATTGAAACAAATATTTTATTTATATATGCACGAGACTCTCTGTCGGGGCGGGGAATGGTTAGCACACTGGAATTGCAATCCAGAGGTTACTGGTTCGATAGTCCCCCCCCTCCCACCGCCTGTCCACCCACCCAGCAGTATGAATGGTTATGCCAGAGTTAGTCGAGTGTTAGGTCACGTGTGGTGGGGTAAAGTGTGGACACTCCGACCTCTGTCAAGGCGTCTTGGCCAGCGTGCGAGAAAAGGCCCAAAATGCAATCGATACCGACTCTGTAGAGCTGCCCACAGTGGAGGCCGTAATGCCAACAGTGGCGTGAGAAAACAATGACAGGGAGCTGCGCATTTGCATTCGGCTGTGGCCACCACACGTGGGCACGGCGGCAGAAGGCCATGTAAGTCACTACAATGGAGAAACTCCTCCTCGGGCCGGTGACCGAGGTTCAAACCCAGGTCCTCTGTGCTGCTGGCTCAGTACTCCGACATTGGAAAACAATAATATTAATAATACTAAAGATGTCCTTTATTCACAGTCTCACGGCTCTTTTCGGCGAGGGCCCTGCTGTTACATTGGGCAGTTTGGTCAACCCCAATCACGATTGTTTGGATTTGTGTGTGGAGGGAGGGGAACTGGAGAAACCCCACTACGCATGCAAAGGGACATAATCTTTGAAAGCTCCACAAAGTTGGATTTAATAATCTAATTATTTAAAAACAATCCATCTCTTGACCACCACCCAACAGCCCTAGCCTCCAGTGTCCAGCGTTTCCCGGCAGTCTCCCCTCTAACCACGTGCCAACCAGGATCAACACCTGCTTAGCTTGTGAGCTCTGGCGGGATGGGGGCGCATTCCGCATTGTTAAGCCAGTGCCCCGAAGCAGCCAGCCACCTCCACACGCGGAAATGATTTTCCTTCACCGAGGGATCAAGGGTTGACACGGGCCCCAGCTTCCACGTGGTGTTAATGCGAATCACCTGGCTGCAGTCGACGGAGGTTTTGAAGCCATGCACCTGGGCTCGGAATTCTGCATGTGCCAGGTGTGTCGCGTTAGAAGCGGACGAGTCCAAGAGACTGAACCGGAAGGTGGTGGAGGATGGACTGTACCAAAGCGGTCTAAAAGCACCATATTTGTGTATGTATGTTGAACCTCCTTTGCACCGTACGTAGCCAACCACGTTAATCGGAGGTGTGGGGGAAGGACGAAAAATTTAACACAATAAAGCAGTTGTAAAGAAAGGAGTTGTCAGTCTAGATTTAAAAGTGCATAGCTCCAGTGCCTTCCTAATATCCGAAGGAAAAGTGTTCCAGAGGGCCACAGAAGTGCACCTGATATGCAGTGACCGTCTTTGTATATCCTATCCCAAGCTTCAGTCTTTGCAGCCGATCACGGTGCAGTATTTAAGTATTCAACCATCACAACTATAATCATTTAATAGGTTTCGTTCCATGTTTACCTGTCACGCATGTCAAATGGGTTTAAGATGTGAGCCAAATACGTACAGATCTATAACGCTAACAACAATTCATAATTGATTTTTGGGTTAGGTCACGTATCGATCGGACCAGATTTGTGTTGTGAAACCCTCCACCGCTCGAGACAGCCAAACAAACGACTCTTGTCACGCGGTGTGCAAGTGTTCACCTCGACTCGAATTTGGCGTGAGACACGACGTTTTGTTTGGGAATTCTGGACATATTTCGAAAACGAAACGTCGACTGTTGCTTAATGTGGATCGAGAGAATTGTTATTTACAGTGCCGGCGAGCTGAGACTATCTTTTTTACTATATAATTTAACTTTACCAGGTAAGCCCCACTGAGCTCTATAACTTTTTTTGAGAAGCGACCTGGCCGCAAATGATCGCTCAACGAAGTGGATTCTCGTGTGGAAATCTTCGGCAGCCAAACACTCTAAACGCGTGATGTTGATTCTAAAAACCGGAGGACCCAGAGAAAAATCACGTGACCGCCGGGAGAGAAAGAGAGACACGCAGACTCCGATATACAGGCGTCAGGGTCGGGATCGAACCCACGACCTCATGATGAAAAATAAGAATTGGTTTTACCCTGTTCTGGCATTAAAACAGGTGTTAGAATGTTCAAACACCACATAGATACACCCCTTTAAAGACATAAAGTCTGCATTAAACACACGTTATTATCGAATAAAATGCAAACAAACATGCTCTGAAATATATGCATTGTTTTTATGACCTCCTGTATACCAGGCGAGGTAGTTAACATCTCGCCACCGTGCCACCCTAATAACAACAATCATTACTGGCGAGCTGACAACGCTTCATAAAACGTGGCAGTGTTTATCGCTTGGCCGTGTTAAAGTTGGTGGAGGGCTATGCCGACGCAAATTTGGTAAAATAGATTAGCAAGTTGTTTCCGTCACATAGCCGTCTCTCCACACACACACAAAGAATTCAAATATCTTTAACATCTCCCCCCCCCCTCCCACGGCTTTCTGGGAGTGCAACATTTCAGCAGCATTGATTCAACACAAGCAAAACCGTGGGCCCGTCGGTTTAAACCATTAATGAATTAATCAAGCAACTAATTAATTGATCAATCCACCAATTAATTCATGAATTGATACATTATTTAACCCGTTACTTATTCATTTAATTGTGTTGTGTGACTGACAGCATGAGCGTTGCAGGTGTCACAGATTGTCAGTTGCAGTGATTGGAAGCTATTATGTTGAGCGACCTGTAGGTTATACATATTTTAGGCAATCTTTATTTGGCACTTGAAGTACGTCAAAGCGTAAAAATAAGCTCGTAAAAATGTGAAATATGATTACAAAAATGACAAGAAACTGATATGGCAATACCCGTCATATCGTGAAATTGAATATCGCATCGTATTGTGAAGAGTTTTATCACCGCAAAACCATATAACCATTAATAATGTGTAACTGTAAACCAAGGTTACGTTTTAAACATTTAGGGGGTGATAACCAGCGGGGAGGGGGGGGGGTTAGGTATGAATCCACTGCTGTACGAAGGCCTCTCAACACCATTCAGTCCTAAGGGGGGACGTGGTCTCCCCGTTCTCGTGCGAGCTGTGGCCAGGAATCGCGCTCGGGTGGGCGAGTCTATAGAGCGCGAATCTCTCGGGCAGTCTTCTTCAGTGCAAGGCCCGCGGGGCCACTGGACGGGCCCCTTGTGGCCTTTAGCGCGGCCCATGACATTCGGCCCCCGACAGTACACAAATTGTGTGAAAACACCCCCCCCCCCCCCCATCGTCGTCACTCTGCTGCAGAGGTCGCAACTGGGTACCCGATACCCGTACCCTACCCGATACCCGGCTACCCGGCCGGGTACGGGTAGCCGTTTGCGACCCTGGTGTGGCCGGGTACGGGTAGACCGTGAGTCACTGGTGAGTAACCGTTTGTCACTCATTTCGGGTAGGGTACGGGTACCCATTTGCGACCCTAGTGCGGCCGGGTACGGGTAGGCCGTGAGTCACTGGTGAGTAACCGTTTGCCACTCATTTCGGGTAGGGTACGGGTACGGGTACCCATTTGCGACTCTGATGCGGCCGGGTACGCGTACGGGTAAGGAATCAAAACCCGTTTGAGACCTCTGCTCTGCTGTCATACCCAACAATGGTTTCAAACGTGTGGCGAAAGTGGGCCCTCTCTGAAAATGTGTGAAAAACACTGCGCTCCAAAAACTGCACCGCAGCTCCACTGAGGTGGGGGGGGTGGGTGGGGTGAGTTAAAAAAGAATTCTCTCGTTTTTCGTCGAATTACCGCCGGCGGTTCCAAATCTCAGAGCTGCAGTGCAGAGCCGGGGCTAATTGCACGGTTTGTTTGACTAACGTCCCAGCGAGGTCATTTTCCTTGGAAAGCCAGCACTGCACTCGCGTGATGGCGGTGGTGCCGGTGCACTCGGGACTTTATTTTTTGACGCTCCAAAATGCAATCAAAATAAGCCGAACGATCATGGTGTCTCCATGTTTATTGTACTCAATTTGCCTTAATTAATTGACGGCTTCACGGAAAATAAACCGGCACGGTGTTTTCTTTCGTTTGATGTCGTTGTTGTCGTTGTAGTTGTAAAACGGCTGGAGTGTTTTAGTTTAACGCCGCTTTCTTTGCCGGGTGGTCCCGTCGGCTAAAAAGTTTCACCTCTGCAACGACAAGAGGCCTTCGGAGGCCTCTCGCGCCCTGACAAAATCGCGCGGCCTGGAACGGAGTCAACGCCACCAGCCCGTGCAGGCAGAGACTCTGGGAACAACGTTTGTTGACTGCTGGGACCGAATCGACAATCGCGCAGAGCGGATCGATACTTGCATTAATAATTAATTCGGGCCCCCTCTTTTCGCAACAAGATGGGCAAGCGCTGTGCGGATAAAGCGAACCTTCTCCATCGCATCGACCTCCCCCCCCCCCACCAACACCCACTATGCCGCCTCTTCCACGCAGACAAGCGAAAACACATGCCGACAAAGAAACCACAGGGCAACATCGCAAACTGTTGGGTCACGGCTGTTAGCGAGCACCTATTAAGGTTGGCAAAGTGCACGGATTGATTTGGGGTGGCCGCCACCACCATCACCACCACCACCACCACCACGCCCGGCAACCTTTGTCTCCCGAGTGCTGATGTTTGCACACCGCAACAGATACTAGGGGAGGCTCAGGAATAGTTTGGATATCAGCTTCCACCGACGTTAGCCATGGCTTGGGAATGAAACTCAGGTTGCCGAGTTCGCGACGCAGTGCGTCGATCTCTGCCTCACCTACTCCCCACGACGCATCGTGATCGTCATCGCCGTCATCAGAGTCATCTCATTCCTCCCGCCACGCACGCACACGCGCACGCTCGCACGCTAAACGTGAGCAAGTTAATCAGCCCGCGTCCTCAACAGCTTCGTAAGAGACAAAATAAGGCCATTTATATTGTAAATGGAAACCCACCCACACTCCGGTGGGAGCCCCGGGTAGGTAACGCCCGGAGATTCCGGCTGGTGGCGTTGACCCGCGCGCTCAAAAAGTCTTCATTGCACATTTATCCGTCATCGATCGGGGCCCTCCCAGAGCCGGGTGGAAATCACGGCGCGGCCTGCAGGGAGAGACGGAGAGAGGCAGAGAGAGAGAGGCGATACACAGAGGGGGGGTGGGGGGTGGTAACGGAATTTCAGTGTTCACTGCCATTCCTTCAAATCCGCTTTAAGTTGTACATTTTCACGATGGCACTGTTTTTTTTTTATTTTTCCCCGACAGAACGAACGAACGAGATTCTGGTAGCCCGGAGGGGAAGGGTGGGGGGGGGGGAAGGTGGCGGGGGGGGGCTGCATTTATCGAGCGAGTGCGCTCCGCTGAGTAATAGCGGTAATGGAAAAGGCTGGCGAGGCCGCGATTGTCCCACGCTAATTTCAGGGCCGGACACCGAGAGTCCGATTAGCGAAGCTTTTAACGCGTCATAAATCACACGCCGTTGTGTTTCCTGTGCAATAGGAATAGTGAGGAGAGGTGGGGGGGCAATGCCAAGGGGCTACCCCCCCCCTTCCCCACCCCCCCCCCCAATGGTACCTGTCAGTGTCGCTTAAAATCTCCGTTTGCACAAATTTGGCCCAATAAGAGTGCAGGCCAGGCGTAGACTCTCTACGACCGCCACACACGCATAACCCTCCTCTCCTCCCCTGTTTTAAAAACATGTTGGGTTTTTTTTTCCCATCAGGCAGGGTCCACTGAACTATATAGCTTCTTTTTTTTTAGAAGCGACCTGGCTATCACAAATGATAGCCAAACGAAGTGGCTTATCATCGTGCGGAAATGTATAGCGGCCAAAGACTGTAAACGCGTGTTGATGTTGATTCTAAATGTGGAGGGGAAAACCCGAGGACCCGGAGCAAAGTCCACACCACCACGGGGAGAGAGACACGCAAACTCCAAATATACAGCACGCGTCACGATCGGGATTGAAGCTACGACCTCCTGTATACCAGGCGAGGTAATTGACATTCATTTCGGATGATCTGAAAGTATGATGTCACAGGAACAAAAAACTGCCACGAGTATAGACAGTGTTATCCTGCCGAACGTGACGCCACTTTTGTAGGCACGAAAACGCATACAATTATTGCGTCATGTACATGAATCGAAAATGTTAATACAAATATAAACAACAATTTAAAAAAATCGTAATTTTACCTTCCAAAAACTCAGTCCGAATATATGTGTGTCGATAAAAAAAATGCACGCTATAGCTTAGGCAAAAAAAAAATGACATTGTATACTGTATATCCGTTTGCACAATTCCATTACAAAAATCCCTTTAATCACAAACCTCGAATCAGCGCAGAACCTCAGCACGCGCCCCCCAGGGGATCGGCTTCCTCAAAGAAGGGTCGATACGGTTCGTGAAAGAAAAAAAACGGGGTCCTTGCAAAGGGAGGCGAAATTTAAAACAAATCGGACGACCTTTTGACCTATACGCATGCCCCTCAGCTTGACCTCCCAATAAGTCAATCAAACGCCACGAGACGATGCCCCGGGCCCGAGGCGTCGTCTCTCACCGCGCAAGCGGCGGCGTTACACACCACGACGATCGGCAACCCGAGCGCCGCTTAACCTTTCAACTTCATATTGCTGCTGCTGCTGCTGCTTGCTGCTACCATCTCTGCTGCTGTTGTTGCTGCTATACGTTGAGAGGCTGGTCATGTGATCGTGAGCAGATGGGACTCCCCCACCCCTCAATCCCAGAGGCACCTTTTTTTCACGCAGTCAAAGTAACCCACGTTTTGGCCCACCATCACCACCTAATACCACCAACATCACCTAACACCACCATCACCACCTAACACCACCATC
>CM025627.2:8231635-8246412 GCA_014621495.2 Entosphenus tridentatus
CCCATAGACTCACACAGAGACCCATAGACTCACACAGAGACCCACAGTCTCACACAGAGACCCATAGACTTGCACAGAGACCCATAGACTCACACAGAGATCCACCGTCGCGCACAGAGACCCATAGACGTGCACCGTGACCCATAGACGTGCACAGAGACCCATAGACTCGCACAGAGACACATAGACTCACACAGAGACCCATAGACTTGCACAGAGACCCATAGACTCACACAGAGACCCATAGACTTGCACAGAGACCCATAGACTCACACAGAGACCCATAGACTCACACAGAGACCCATAGACTTACACAGACAGAGACCCATAGACGTGCACCGTGGATTGGCCATCAACGAGACAGCCACAGCAACTGCGCCTGGTATCGTGTTCATCTACAAACAGTCAACTGCACAGTCTACTGGACATCTGTGTAAAAAAAGAGCTTCAGAGCTCATCGGATTCCACCGGTACAAAGCAAATTACTCCCGTTCTGATGATGCGATTTCTGTCTGGCGAGAGCCCCCACTGAGAGAAATGTGTCCGCGATTTGGTCTAACGGTGGGAACCCTCGAGCCCAGAAGTCAGGCGACGAAGACGAGGGGGGGGGCGAGGGTGGGATCAGTGCCGCATGAAACTAGTGCGGGGCCTGTAGCATATGTTATAAAGGGGCCCGAAATAAATAAAACACAAATGGTTTACTTGCATAGTAAAGTAATTGTATATTTTTTTATTTGCTATTCAGCCAGATAATACAACAAATCGCTAACCTTAAGCACCCAGTCGTTCATAAAAGTTGAAGGCGGTGTAGTACTATAGTAATAGAGCAAGTGCAGAATCACCGAACCGGAATTGATAGTTTGAAAGCATTTAGCGCGGGGCCCTTGAAAGTGCGGGGCCCGTAGCTACTACACATATGTAGCTACATATGTGTTGTAGCTACTTATATAGGTACACTTATGTAGCTTATTTTGCTGCTATGATGATCCGGCACTGGGTGGAACGATTGGACGGGAAGCCCCCCCCCAGCCAGCACCCCCCCCCCCGCCAGCCCCACCCCCCATTTCATTGCAGGGGCTGAGTGGGAGGGGAGGGTGGGGAGGGGCCGGGTGGGGGGGGAGGGGCTGGTCACCCCGTGGTGCCCTTATAAAACTCAACGTTTAACCTACTCACGCCGGCTTGTGCCCGCCCTCATAGTCGGGCATATTTGCGGAATACACCACGCCGCCGTTGACCCTGGCCACTGACCGAGCAACCCAACGTTCCTACCAGCTCCCTCCGCAGGAATGTGTTTGACTCCTGAGATAGTGGATAAAAAAATAAACTCAACGACGTTTTTGTTTGTTTAACCAGGTAAAGGTCACCGAGCTATGGCGCTCTTTAATTTCACAAGCGACCTGGCCACAGATGACAGCTCCACGAAGTGGCTTGTCACGCGCAAATGCATCGCAGCCACATTACTCTAAAAGCGTGATGATGTTTCTAAACTGTGGACAGGAAAAACCGGAGGACCCGGAGACAAATCCACGCGACCACGGGGAGGGAGAGAGAGAGAGAGACACGCAAACTCAAAATATTACAGGCATCGCCAGAGTTTTAATCGAACCCACGGACCTCCTGCGTACCAGGCGATGTAGTTAACATCTCGCCACTGCGGCACCCACACCCCCGGCATGTCTCTGCGCTTGGCCTGAGCAATGGTCCCAATAAAAAGCGAAGCGCGCTTAGGGGAAACGCGACGAATCGGCGCTATATAATATTTCTCAGCCGCGAAGTCTTGGAGAGATGGTGGCGTAAGAGAGCGCAGGTGGCGATTACGAGCGTCGTTCGCGTGGCCAGAATGAATCTCGAGACGCGCCGGCATGCGCGAGGCTCATGAGCGAGGGTTGTGGTGTGTGCGTATGTTACGCTGAACTTCTTTCGCACGGCACGTAGGCAAACCGTGCTAATCAACAAACTAAAGACAACACGCAGTTTTAAAGAAATTAGATTTCAATGTAGATGAGTTCAAAGTGCGCAAGCTCCAGTGGCTTTCTCATAGTTATCGGGCGTTACTGCAGCCTGGAGGAGGTCGTGGTGGTGGTGGTGGTGGTAGTGGAAAGGCCCAGGCATTGTTGATTTCATGAGAAAGGAAACAAGTGCAATGGAAGAAAAAAACAACCCCGAAGAAAAATCCCACCCCGCGGTGTAGAATCCGTCGTAAACACAAAACGCAGTTGTAACGAAAATTCGTTTTCAATCTCTACGATTTCAAAGTGCCACAGCTCCCAGTGGCTTCCTGATATCGGAAGGTGGAAGAGCGTTCCAGACGGCCGCAGAGGCGCATCCGAACGCGCGCGCGATGCAGCGACGGTCTTTGTTCGATGGCGAGCCAGGAGCCGCTGCGAGGATGACCGAGGCGATGGTTGTTTATGCTCCTTGACGAGATCAGCGAGTTATTGCGCTTCATACGCGGCAAGCTTGTTCCAGGCGATGTGCACTTTAAGGCCACGTGAAGTGTCGAAGGCTCGACACTTAACGGACTGTAGGGGCAAGTGCTGTTAGCGAGGCACCTATGAAGGCCGGCACGGCACACGAGGGGGGTTGGGTGGCCAGCACCACGCCCGGCCGCCTTTGTCTCCAAAACGTACCGCACGCCCATATTCCGAATGAGCTGATCACCAGCCTAATCCTGTTAATTAAAGCACTGTAATTGTATTGCCGGGAACGAGGCTTACGTTCGCTTTTTTGTATTAGCGGCCACCAGGCGCTGCTTTATGAAGGCGGCTTAAACGGGAATAGCGCTTCAAGCGACTCGAAATGCCAATGACCGAATCCGAGATGCAGATGGTCCAGGAGAGCGCTCGAAGGCGCAAACATGGTTTATTTTTTGTGTGATATTTCCGCTAAGCCTGTGCGCGTGTAATCTACACTGAAGGAGGAGGAGTGGGGGGGTAGGGCACTGAGCTGTATTAGACGGTCATCTTGCAATATCTATTCAGCTCTACTCCAGCGTCCTTATTATTGAAATAATTCACGGGGAAGGCTGTTAACTCCCAATCCGCGGCGAGGCGAGCTCGGGGGGAGAGCGCCCGGAAGTTTGACTTGAGGGATGGTTTTAATTTTGGCCACTTTGAGGGCAGCATTCGCTATTTGCGATGCTGGCTTGGGCTCGCGTACGTCAGACCGCGAGCTTGAGAATAGCGGGAAACATATCGCGCACAAGGACAGAGATCGCACGTAATGCTGTGAGCGATTCGCGACTTCTTTCGCACCGTACGTAGCCAACCGCGCTACTCGGAGGTGCGGGGGGGAAGGATACGAAACTTGACACGCACACACACACACAAACTCTTCTTCAAGAAATACGTTTCTAATCTCGATTGCATAGCAACAGTGGCTACCCAGCATCACGACAGGGGTGTGGTGTTGACAAGACCAAATTAATGATATGATTCTACAGAGGCATTGCGTTGCTTGTGAATGGGCCCTGGTGCAAGGAATGCAATGGGTGCCCCTCCCGTCGACTTCACTCCCCTCACCCCGCGTCTCTCCAGCCTGGCGCCCGGACCCATCAGACCCATGGGCCGCGGCGCAGTTGCACCTGCCTGCACACCCGGCGAGAGCGCCGCGTGTCCGCGAAGGTCGCGCAAAGTTTGTAGCCGGTACGGCCTCAACGTTCCGACAACCAAGGCACGCACGCAGACACGTGTGAGATTTCATTACTTTATCTCTCGCGCGCGCGAGCTGCGCTCCGCTCTCTCTTAATCGACTTTGGGTCGTCGCCTCTCCCGCGCTCGCTCGCTCGCTGGCTCGACAACCCACGAGCGCCCCGAGGGAATCGCAAATTCGCGCTCATTTCATAAACATCTGTCGGGACTACCGCCCACCCTCCCCGGGACCCCCCAGGCCGGGGGGGCGCCCCCCCCGCAATATACTCGATCCGCACGCTCGCCGCCGCCGCCGCCAGCCGCGAAATAATAAACGGGGCGAGCGATGAATTCCCTCTCGCCTGGGACGTGCAGGTGACGCATCGCGAGCGACACCGCAGCGCCTCTGTAGAGACGTTTTTATTTCGCTCTCTTTGACAATTCAGCCGACACCCCCACCCCCGTCCACAGTAGAATGCCAAACCCCACACTCATCCTCCATTCATCCATCCCAATCTTCCCCCTATCCCCCCCTCCCCCACTCTCCCCCCCCCCTCACTCACTCTGCATTAATTCCCCGGCTGTGATTAAGCGCGTTAATCCAAAACGCGATGTCGCACGGGCGTTGCGCATGATATAGGCGGCCACTGCCGCCGCTTTTGATAAAATGTCACGGCCACCTATCTTCGGGCTACGATGCTAATGAGAATATAATTTATTCACGCAAGGTAGAATTAAAATAACAACAGCAGCAACTTATTACCGAGTCGAAAGAATTGCGTCGTTTCAAAAGGGTCGGAGATGCTCGGTCGAGTTTAAAAAAGAAAAATGTTCGCACGAACTACGGCACTGAATCTCCTTTATGTGGGTGGAAGAAGAAGAAGGGATTGTTTGGCCAGAGCCACGCCCGGTCACTTTTGTCTCTCCCAGCGCGGTTGTTTTACACGCCACGTCACCAGGTACTTCAATTTGAAGGCTAAGTCAACCGAGCGGGGGGCGCATTTGTAATTTACCTACACGGGGCACCACTTGTGTCTACTACCTCCTCATGCTCCTATTGATACATTGGCATGTCTGTTCTTCCGTGTGTAACCGGAACTTCATCCAGCAGTGGATTTTTGTTTATCGTCGCTGTTTGACAGGAGCGAGATCCCTGTGCACATTGCGAGATGCACCGCACAACTTGGAAGGTTGCTCTCGCGTCTCTATGCTATGTCAATTTCAGAAGAAAAAAAATCACGTGTGTTTAAAAGTGTAATGTGTTTATCGTTAACGAAGGTGGCTAATGTAATGTGCAAGTTAAACGAAGTCGTCAATTCACGTGGTTATATATAATACACAAGTGCACCTAATACATAATTGTAATACTATCATACATAATAGTGGTGCATTCCAGTCGCGACCGTCTTTACTGGACATCTGTGGGGGAAGAAGAGCTTCAGGAATAAAGACTCTGATTCTGACATTGTGTTCGCGGTGCAACGATATTTATCAAAGTTTCTCTTGACAAAGGGCTTCCAAAATTGTTGCTGTTATTATTATTATAATAACGCGTGCGTGTCGCATGTCACGGTGACTGTTGCCATTGAGCATTGTTGTATTAATTGTTCCACTTCGACAATGTGACGAGATGTTAACTACCTCGCCTGGTATGCAGGAGGTCGTGGCTTCGATCCCGACCCTGACGCCTGCTGCTGTATATTTGTAGTTTGCGTGTCTCTCTCTAACTCTGCGTGGTCGCGAGGGCTTTTCTCTGGCTCCTCCAGGTGTTCCCCTCCGCATTTAGAATCAACATCACGCGTTTAGAGTCTTTGGCTGCTGTACATTTCCACGTGATGAGCCACTTGGTTGAGCTTTTATTCGTGACCAAGGTCGCTTCTGAAAAATAACTATTCCAGCTCAGCGGGCCTCACCTGGTAAAAACAAATCTTTATATATTATCAGAGTTGCTTCTTTTTGTTTGCTTTTTTGACTACTTGTGTTGTGGTTATTGCAAACATGATGCCTTGAATAAAGGTGTCAGTTTTGTACCAGTTTAAAAGGGTAAACACCTACGACTAAATCTCTATATAGTTGAATAGTTTACATCGCCGGGAATCAAACCTCAGTTTCACTGCACGGTGACAACTGGCTGAGTCTGAAGCAAAGCACTCAGAAGACATTCCACAGAAACATACTCGCTGTACTGCCCTGTATAACCACCGCTTCAATCGCCCCTCTGTATGATCCACCAGCCATTGTCAATAATTCCTGTGCACTCGATAAATGATGGCCAAAGACACTTCAGTCGCCGAGGTAAAAACAACAACAACAGCTACTCGCGTGCCAGAGCAGACGTCAACAATCTCGCCCGATAATTCCGCCGGAAATCGCAAAAATCCGCTGTGGAACGACGACAGGAAAGGACTCGGGTCGCACATCGGGCAGCACTGAAGGCTGGAACGGCGGGGCCAATGCAAACATCGTCCCGAACGACCGACTCGTCGAGGCAACCACCACCACCACCACCAACCCAGCCACCATGCCGGGGGTGTGGGTGCCGCAGTGGCGAGATGTTAACTACCTCGCCTGGTGCGCAGGAGGTCCATGGGTTCGATCCCAACTCTGGCGATGCCTGTAATATTTTGAGTTTGCATGTCTCTCTCTCTCTCCCTACCCGTGGTCGCGTGGGGCTGCATATAGATGAAGGTCTATAGGGTTAAGTCACGTAGAAGGGAAATAATAAAATAATAAAAATAATAAAATAATAAAATAATTCTCACGACGTTTCGGCCACAACGCAAGCAGCCGTCCTCAGGTGAAACCAGGTCTGTCGAGGCGACAGCGTCTGAATGAAACAGCAAACGTGCTTGGAGCATATATATAAGCTGGGTTGGAAGGGGGGGGGGGGGGAAAGGGGCGCCTTGACAAAATAATTTGCATATCAAGAAAGTCTATAGGGTTACCGGCTAGTATCGGCGCAAACACAAATAACGCCTGCATTGTACATGCGAGCTTTCGCGACCAATATCATCCAATTGTCTGGGTTAGATCGCGTCAACGTGTAAATGCGTCGTGAACGCGCCTCCACTCGACGCAGCCCGAGTAGAGGCGAAGTGCGTCGCGTTGTGAACAGCGCCACGCTCACAACTCGAGCGAACGACGACTTTTCCCCGTGGCCATTACGACAACGGGCATCGTCGTCATCGTCGTCGTCACCACGATCATCATCGGCACGCGATGGGCCCCGGCATTGTGCAGCGCCACCACCGGACTCGCAGACTGCGCAAAGCTGAAGCCATTGCATGTGCTGGGTCGGCGGGGGGGGCGGTGTGGGTGTGTGGGGGGGGGGGGGCACGACCGATGTTTTACAAAAGCCAGCCCCCACGCCAGTCTCTCCGCTTGATGTATTTTGGTAATCATTTCTCAAGGCGTGATCGGGACACGTCAACAGCAACGAGAGAGCGGCGAGAAACAACAACTGGAGATCAGGGGCGGCGGAGAGGGGAAGGGGAGGAGGGGGGGAGGAGGATGGGGGGTGGAGCGATTGTTTCAAAAGTGTGCCTCTCGCCGCTCAACATCCATCCCCTCCCGTGCGAATATGAGTCGGGTCGGCGAAGTGCATTCATCGCTCCGCTGTCTCTGTCTCTCTTTCTTTCTCAAGATCAATCCGGGGGGTGGCATTCGAGGAGAGCGCGAGTTTGGGGAAGGAGCCCAGGTAGGGGGGCTACTTCGTTCTCTAATTGGTGAAATAAGCGAGGATTCCAGGCGTACGGGGGGGGGGGGGGCTCACAGCATCCCCGCAGCAGCAGCAGCAGCCTCAATTCCCCACCAGCAATTTCTATTGTCTGCCACTTGCTCTTTGTAATCGCGCGCTCGCTCGCTCGCTCGTCTGCGTTACGTTGCGTGGCTCAAACCCCGCAGGATGCAAAGGGGACGCGTCACGCAGTGATTTTTGCAAAGCCGCGCTGGTGACCCCGCAAAGGTAGAGGGCGGCGCGCTGTGGATGTGCGTGGAGCCGAGCCGAGCTGAGCGAGTGCCCGGGCGCAAGCTCAGCTCTGGAGCATACACGCGTGCGTGGGCACACTTATGAGGATTCAAAATGAGACTTCAATTTGATGTCCCTCCTTCCCTCCCATCACCTCCCCCACCCCCCCCCCCTCTATTTGGTCAAGCGAGAGCTCGTATTGCAGTGACAGAGCTCCCCTGTTAAGCCTCTCATAAGCCACTGCGGGAACATAGCGCACCGTGAAATCCATTACCATCAATTGCATTTCAGATTTTCACCGTGATGGAGGCAGCTCATGGCGAAGACCGTCCACAGGGCTCACCTCGCCAACCTTGACATGACGCCAGGCCTCGCTCTTCGCGGATGAGAAGGGGGGGCACCGTGAAAGTGATTAACCCCTAAGTACAGGGTGGTCCAGATGTCTTATGACCCCGGTGGCGAGATGTTATCTGCCTCGCCTGGTATACAGGAGGAGGTCCCTGGGTTCGATCCTAACCCTGACGCCCGCTGTGTATTTGTTCCTTCTCCCCGTGGTCGCGTGGATTTTTTTTTATCTCCGGTCCTCCGGTTTTTCCCCCCTCCACATTTAGAATCAACGTCACGCGTTCAGAGTATTTGGCTACTGCTAGAAATGTCCACACGTTAATAAGCCACTTCGTGGAGCTATCATTTGTGATAGCCAGGTCGCTTCTGAAAAGAGCTGTGTTAGCTCAGTGGGTCTTACCAAGTAAAATAATAATAAAATAGTTTAATTGTAGTTTACATTCTCTAAAACGTAACATTTCCTCCGAAAGCTTTATTTGAAATGAGAAATGAATATGCAAAGAGAGTAAGGTTTATTTAAAACTGAAATTAATGTGCAAAGGGAAAAACAATGCCTGGGGTCAATTAATTGGGGGAGGGGGGGGGGTCACAAGACACCTGGACCACCCTGTAGAATGAACTTTGGTGGGGGTGGCGGGGAGGATGGCGAGGGGGCCAAGGGACACAGTGGTTGGTGCACGGCTCACCCCCCGGTATCCCTTCTCGCGACAGCCCCCCGACACGACGCGATTGGGGTCTTCACGTCCCACCCAGCTGTCAGCGTGCCAACGGCATCACCACGCCGTGCTGTTTGGTCATGGCGTGGGGGGGGGGGGTTATTTGCCCATATTTCACCACACTGAGCGGTGTGGCTTGCCGAACGACGGTGACCCAGGACAACGTGCAGATACCGCTCCCCCCGTCGACGCACGCGAGCCGTGGCAGGCAAACAAATTCGCGAACCCAGAAGGTCGGTCGGTCGTTAGGCGCAGCGCGCTGATGATCCCGTGGCGCATCAAAATCGTTACCGCTGCCGCCACTAACGATGCGAGAACATTGCAGTGTCCTCGGCATCGCCGTTGTTCCGTGCCGACACGCCCGTCGCTCGACGAACTGCGACGCACGTGCGCAACGTGAACCCGTTGCTCGTACGCGCGCAAGAGCAAAGCCGAGCGGACCTTAATGATGATGTATTTACTCATTGAGACTCAAAACCCGGGGGCGGTCCTGCTGGATTTGGGCTCTTTGACCAATTCCCCTTTTGAAACAAATCTGCAAATGACCAGAATTCTCATCATCATGGGCACATCAGTGGAGGTCATTTTTTAAATCATTTATATTAAGTCCACTTGCGCGCTTGCTTGCTTGCTTACGACCGTGCAAATCTTTCGGTCGTTTTTAAACCCACTTCCCGTGATCCAATCGAGCTGATATTTCCCACCCAGACTCGTTGTGCGTGACAATTAATGTTCGTGAAAAAATTTTTCAAAAATTTTACACTTTTTTGGACAAAAATATTATATTTAATTACCAATTGCTTAATGCTGGCATGCAATCATCTGACCCATAGTTGGCAGCCATCTCAAGCCAGAGGACGAGAGGACTCTAGCCGCCACGCATATAAAGGATTTATAGTAAAAAACTTTGTTTTTACTGGTTAATTTGTATATATATAATCGAGTGATTGGCTTTACACCAGCGATGAGACGCGGGCTCGTGAATGTGCGAATACCTACAACTATACCTATGTGATAGAAACCGCGTCATTTACACTCATCCCAGAGGAAGCTTTAAAAAGGGCGAGTGTGGGGGGGGGGTGGAGTGGGGGGTGGAGTGGGGGGGGGAGGTCTCCATCAAAACAGGAATCCACACGCTCGCTCCCGCTCTCTATATATATGAGACACGCAGCGTTCCGCTGAAATAGAACGCGGCTTGATCTTCACGTAGCCCCCCGCCCCCCCCGTGCGCGTGTGTCCGAGTCTTGTGTCCGCGTCAGCCCGCAGCAGCAGTCACTCACCCGCCTTGCACTCCGCCACTCACTCACTCACTCACGCGACCCTCTCTCACACCGCCCTTCACCGATGGAAGCCAAGGCGGTGTCTGCGATGCTTCTCCTAACTCTGGCCAACTGTGTCCTCGTGTCTGCTGCGAGAGGTTCCTTCTCGTCCATGGAGGAGGCGGCGGTGCCCGACAGTGACAGCTCCCTTGCCAAGGACTACCTGGCGGAGGTGAGTGGTGACAGTCACACCTGTCTGCCTGTCTGCCTGTCTGTCTGCCTGTCTGCCTGTCTGCCTGCCTACCTGTCTGCCTGTCTGCCTGTCTGTCTGTCTGCCTGCTTACCTATCTCTCTGTCTGCCTGTCTGTCTGTCTGTCTGCCTGTCTGCCTGCCTGCCTCCCTGTCTGTCTGCCTGTCTGTCTGCCTGCCTGCCTGCCTGTCTGCCTGTCTGTCTGTCTGCCTCCCTGCCTACCTGCCTGCCTGTCTGTCTGTCTACCTGTCTGTCTATCTGCCTGTCTGCCTACCTGTCTGCCTGCCTGTCTGTCTGCCTGCCTGCCTACCTGTCTGCCTGCCTGTCTGTCTGTCTGTCTGCGTGTTGTGTTATACGTTTAAGTGGGAAGCGGTTGGAGCGCTGCGCTACGGAACCTGGCGACCCGAGTTCGATTCCCGCTCACGGCCAACGCCGGTGACGATTATCTGAAACCGTCCTGGGCCTCCCCTATGTCGACTCAGCCTCAAATGAGTAGCTGGTGCGGTGGGCAAACATCGCCACTAGGGAGACAAAGGCGGCCGGGCGTGGTGTTGGCCAACCCACCCCCTCATGTGCCGTTCCGGCTTTCATAGGTGCTCGCTAACAGCACTTGCCCCAAAAGTGATTTTAGGCTATACGGGGGATCTTTGTCTTTGTTATTAGTTTATAGCTGTCAGAGAGGTAAAGGTGCGGCCCTGAAACTGCGAGCACGCAATTGCAGACGCGTGTTGGAAGAAGCAGGCATACCCAGAAACTTTACTCAGCCACAACACTTGCCTCCAAAGTGTGTCAAGGCTATACGGGAGACCTTTGTATTTATATGGCACTTTGCGCGACCTCACAATACATTAATTGGTGATGAGCTCTTTTATAATGACTGGTTGCATATTATAACTCAGTGCTCACTGCTCAGGCTGAGTTGGAGTCGGGATTATGGGTGTAAGGCACTACCACTAGATTGAATACAAGGTAAGCTTATCGATAATTATTGTGCCCCATCAGCTTTATAAGTCGTAAAAAATACATGGAGGTGGACGTGGAGTTCCACAAATAATTCCCGGAACAGCGTTCTGGAATGTTCCGGCTGAAAAGTACTCACCGCTTACATTACAAAGACAAAGGTCCCCCGTATAGCCTCCACTGACTATGAAGGCCGGTACGGCCCACGAGGGGATGGGTGGCTAACACGACGCCCAGCCGCCTTTGTCTCCCCAGTAGCGATGTTTACACACCACACCAGGTACACATTTGAGGCCGAGCCGACTAAGGGGAGGCCTAACACACACACCCCGACACGGGGCACACACGCGGATACAACGTGTGTACTTGCACGCTGCTTTGCGATGTGACAAAGCCCCACGAGTGCTTAAGCTTGTGAGCAACAAGCATAATCGGATAATCGATTATTTGAGAATCGACGAATCTTAGTATTTTTTGCAATCGTGGTGAGTTAAACGAAAATTGGCGGCGAAACCCGTTTGCGTACAAACGGTTTATTGATCGTAAATAATTATCTATTCCTACTTGCAGACCGGAGTGCTGCGTGCAACTTGTGCCGCACAGAGACAGCTGCCACTGGGAGTGGTGGTCGTGGGGGTGGGGGGCACTTTCGCCGATAAAACATCATCAGTGCGCGGGGCCGCCAGACGTTTGAAACCATTGCGGGTTTGGACAGCAGCACGATGATGATGATGATGATTGGATTTCGATTTCAAGCTTTCGTGACTGCAGGGATTCATCTTCTTGGTTCTTTCAGTAAAGTCACGACGAAGGGAGATAATAAAATAATAAAAATAAAACATAATAAAATTATACAATTCTCACGACGTTTCGGCCACAACGCAAGCAGTCGTCCTCAGGTGAAGAACAGGTCTGTCGGAAAGACAGCGTCTGAATGAGCACCACCAAGCCTGGCAGCGTTTATTTAAGCTGGGTTAAGGGGGGAAGAGCGCCTTAGGTTAGGGGGGGAAGAGCGCCTTGACAAAGGTATTTGCAAATTCCTTTATCAAGGCGCTCTTCCCCCCTAACCCAGCTTAAATATACGCTGCCAAGCTTGGCGGTGTTCATTCAGACGCTGTCTGAAACGTCGTGAGAATTGTATTATTTTATTACGTTTTATTTTTATTATTTTACTATCTCCCTTCTACGTGACTTTACCGAAAGAACCAAGAAGATGATGATTGTTTTTTTTTACACATTTCGTGGATTGTCGGGGGGGGGCACTAAAGGCCACCAGGGGGGCCGCAATTGGCCCCTGGCCGGGCCTTACAATGAAAGCACACCGACTTACGCGCACCGACTTACGCACACCGACTTACGCACACCGACTTCCGTGCACTGAACAATTCTCGAAAATCGCCGGTACCATGAGCGCAAGAATCGATTTTAATCGATGATTCATCGACGCATTTTGCACCCACCGTTCGGTTGTTTGGTTATTCACCGATGAAGCGGTGGCGAGATGTTAACTACCTCGCCTGGTACGCAGGAGGTCATGGATTCGATCCAGACTCTGACGCCTGCTGCTGTATATTTGTAGTTTGCGTGTTCTCCCCGTGGTCGCGTGGATTTTTATCCGGTGGGTTTTTCGCTGCACATTTAGAAACGTGCGTTCAGAGTATTTGGTTACTGATATAACTGTCCTAGTGATGAGCCACTTCGTTGAGCTACCCATTTGTGGCCAGGTCGCTTCTGAAAAAATAGCGTCATAGCTCAGTGGCCCTTACCTGGTAAAATAAAAAATATGATGTTTTAGTTGTAGTTTGTGGAGAGAGCCTTGGTTAAAATACAAAGTGGGAGCGTGGGATATGTTGGTGATAACAACATTCCACACTGTAGGCACAGAATAATCGACCGGCGGACAACAGGGCACAGGCGAGCTTCCGTGTGTACGTTGAGCTTCTTTCGCACCGTACGTAGCCAACCCTGCTCATCGGAGCTTTCGTATCCACGCGTCGCGTTTCGATATCGAGGCAATTCACAGAGTACGAACTTTCTTAAGCGATGCGATACGAAGACGATCGTGACCCCAATTGGTTGAAGCGAATTCGAATGATGTTCTAGAAAGGCTCGAGAAGCAGCCGAAATGTTTCCCGAATTACATGCATGTACTAAATAGCAAGTGGAGGGGGCTCTCTGCTCAGGACTAGAAAGAGTTTTATTTTCAGTTTTCGTAAGCATTTTGTTAGTTTTTTTTTTTTAAAACACAACATCTGGTGAGAATTTCACAAGAATGACAGATCACGCGCATAACGAGCTCGACGTGATGCGGCCCTCAACATGAGCGAACCAAAGAGGAAGCTGGTGACGAAAAAGTCATCAGACGTTTAGAATGTTGGGGGGGGGGGGTCGCTATAGCGGAGGCCGCCGATTTGGTTTCATTCTAGATTTGAAGCTTTCGTGACTGCAAGGAATCATACTCTTAGGTTTTTTCGGTAAAGGCACGTAGGTAAAAAATAAAATTAAAATTAATACAATTTATAATAGAAATAAAATAAAATAATAAATCACGATTTGATACGAGATCCGTCAGCATCATCATCAGCAGCAGTTTACTCTTTAAACTATTTGATATTATAACCAGGTAAGACCCCACTTAGCTCTCCGGCTCTTTTTTTTAGAAGCGACCTGGCCACAAGTGGCTTATTATCACGTGGACATTTATAGCGGCCAAATTACTCTAAACGCGTGATGTCGATTCTAAATGTGGAAGTGAAAAGCCGGAGGACCCGGATAAAAATGCCACACGACCACGGGAAGAGAGAGAGAGAGATGAAAAATCCAAATATACAAGCGTTCGGGTCGGGATCGAACCCACGACCTCCTGCATACCGGGCAAGGTAGTTAACGTCTCTCCACCGTGTGGTAGTGGAACAATTAATACAACAATGCTCAATGGCAACAGTTACCGTGACACGGGACACGCACGCGTTATTATAATAATAACAACAGCAACAATTTTGGAAGCCCTTTGTCAAGAGAAACTTTGATAAATATCGTTGCACCGCGAACACAATGTCAGAATCAGAGTCTTTATTCCTGAAGCTCTTCTTCCCCCACAGATGTCCAGTAAAGACGGTCGCGACTGGAATGCACCACTATTATGTATGATAGTGTTACTATTATGTATTAGGCGCACTTGTGTATTATATATAACCACGTGAATTGACGACTTCGTTTAACTTGCACATTACATTAGCCACCTTCGTTAACGATAAACACATTACACTTTTAAACACACGTGATTTTTTTTTCTGAAATTGACATAGCATAGAGACGCGAGAGCAACCTTCCAAGTTGTGCGGTGCATCTCGCAATGTGCACAGGGATCTCGCTCCTGTCAAACAGCGACGATGAACAACAATCCACTGCTGGATGAAGGTCCGGTTACACACGCAAGAACAGACATGCCAATATATCAATAGGAGCATGAGGAGGTAGACACAAGTACACATCGGCATGATGATAATGGGTTTGTGTACGAACTCGGCGACCCGAGTTCCAGTACCGCTTTGCATGTGCTGTGTGCGCACGTGCGTGTATGTGCTACGTGCCACTGTGTGTGCATCATCACCACCACTTTGTGTACACGTATGCATCATCATCATCATC
>CM025627.2:8260533-8308155 GCA_014621495.2 Entosphenus tridentatus
TACGTGACTTTATCGAAAGAAACAAGAAGATGAATCCCTGCAGTCACGAAAGCTTTAAATCGGAACGAGCTGGACTGGATTCATGTTGCCGAAAGAACGCGTTACGGTAAGGTCGCGCTCGTTACGCACACACACACACACACAAAGAGTTCACGCCACAATTTGAGCCACCAATAATCTCGCTGAGCTCGTCAAGGAGCAGAAGCCATCATGGTACGAACTGCGATCATCCTCGCAGCAGCGGCGGCGGCGTTTGGCTGGGCCATCGAACACTCTCGTGGCCCCGTGATGGAATGACCCGTCTAGAATCTGCACACGAGCAGATTTCATGACTGCGTGCGAACTCCGGTCACGCCGGTAGCGGCGGCTTTTGGATGGCTATCGAACGAAGATGGTCAGTTGGATCACGCGCTTTCAGATGCGCTTTTGCGGCCGTCTGGAACCCTCTCCCTTCCCATCTTTGGAAGCCACTGGGATCCATGCACTTTTAATTTCAGATGGAAAAACTAATTTCTTTAGAACCGCTTTTTGTGTTTAGTTTTTTGTCCCCCCCCCGCACCTCCGATTAGGACGGTTGGCTACGTACTTTGCGAAAGAAGTTCAACACACATACATACATACATCCTCACCCTCCCCCCTCTCTCTCTCTCTCCCCCAGGCCCATAAGTCGCTCCGCTCTTTGATGACCTTGGCTAATTGCGCGACGCCTTGATTCATCGTTGAGCTCGAAACGTGGACGCCGCGGGCTCAGCGGTGATAGCGGCGAGCAATCGTCGCGGCCGTGTGTAACGAGGTGTGGCGTTGCAGCCGACCCGAGTAGTAAAAGGCAATTTCAAGAGCGAGGCTTTGCAAACCGTTCGTATTTCTTTTAGATTTACCGGGTGGTTTTTTTTGCTGCCCCCTTGCCAGGCGAGATGATGGGGGGCTATCGACCCAGCCCCCTCGTGAGACCCCGAAAATTGGTATTTTATTGATATTTACCATGCATTACTCTAGGGCCCTATTTAAAAACCTTGAAATTTGGGACCTCGCCCCGCCCTTCCCCCACTTCCTCTCTCCCCCCTTTCCCCCCTCGCCCCCCCCCCCTCCCCACCTGGGAAGTTCTAAATCCACCCCTCTCCCTTTGCCACAAACAAACGATCCCAATCCTGCCACTAGAAACAGAGGTCATTTAGTACTCCGATATTTAAACACAGTTATCACACACACAACACACACACAAATACACACAATGACAACCCTCGCTAAATATTTCACAATTTTGGCCATCGTGAGTTGAAGTGAGATGCCCTGTTTATGTTAAAAGCAGGCGTGGCTTTGCCAGTTGAGTTGTAGTGGAAGTGCACAGCAGGGCAAGAATCCACTGCGCTCATGAACGGCGATTGTATCCGCGTGTTGTACTGCTCTCCGATGTGCACCGCCGTGTGCCCTTTCGGCTCGATGTCCGACGTTTCGCTCCACGTGCTGCTGGGAGCTTTCTTCACGAACTGAGTTGGCAAGCAAATGTAAGCGAATCATCAGACGACACGCGGCACAACCATCACACACAGCAAATCGGAGAGTAACACAGCACGACTGCTCAAACCCAAGGCAGCCCAACGTTTTTGTTACGTGTAGGAATTCACGAGCAATATTAGGATTCCAATTTTTTTTATTTTGGGTTAGATCATTGTGTAGGTATGAAGTATTTTTTTTGTTCATGTATAACCCTCCACTACCCGATATAGCCAATCAAGTTGTCACGTGATGGGCCAAACGTTCCAATTGATTTGATCTTTCAGAAATACCGGAGGAGGAATGTTGAAAAGCAAGCGACGTTTTTTTAAACATTTTTTTTATTCGACGTTACAACCATCAATCGTCGTCGTCGTGTGTTTAGTAAAAAATAAACTCGGCTACTACGCAGTAATAAATATAATTCGCTTCGCCATAAACGCACGAACTTTGTGAGACTGGATGTAAGACCAATTTGGAGTATTTTCCGGTCTGTTTGATGTGAAAATTAGCTAACAAAAAATAGAATCTTGCCATTTTAGTCACAAATGAATACACCCTCCAGAGATTAATGTAACAATTTTAAAAATCAACGTATTCATTTATTTACGGAAGTATTAATGGACTCTCAAGACTCCGCGATTCTTTTTTATTTATCTGATTCAATTAAATGAGAGTTATCATTTCGTGCAAGGAGGAAACCAGAGAAAACTCACAACGCACACAAAGGGAGTAACACTTCAAGCTCCACACAGATAAATTCAAGAATCCATTTCTGTACCGTCATCTCCTGGCCATCTGCACAAGCCAAAGTACACAATGCTTGAACTACGGTGACGAGATGTTAACTACCTCGCTTAGTATACAGAAGGTCGTGGGTTCGATCCCGATCTTGACGCCTAGAGATTGTCTCTCTCTCCCCGTGGTAGCATGGATTTTTCTCCGGGTCCTCCGGTTTTTCCCTCCACATTTAGAATCCACACGAAGTTTAGAGCATTTTGCCTGCCATAAATGTCCACGTGACAACAAGCCACTTCGTTGAGCTATTAATTGTGGCCAGGTCGCTTCTGAAAAAGAGCTACACAACTCAGTGGGCCTTAGCTGGTAAAGTAAAATTAAATAAAAACATCGTTTAATGTATCCCCCGGCAATCTGCCATCCAAGTGGTAACCAGGCTGAAATCTGCTCAGCTTGTTTGCTCTTTGCGAGATGTGGTACACGCAGGGTGACTGACTCATTCCGAGGCATAAATTACGTGAAATTTACAATGCGTTATGTCCCGGGGGGGGGGGGGGGGGGCAGGGGTGTTTGGATAATGTTGATTTGTCGAAGGTTTAGCTGAGACCACAACAACTCACCGTGTGAAAATCCTTCCCCTGCCGCCCCTATTACTCCAAGCTGTTAATCAGAGTTGAGTCACACGATCTCAAGGGTGAGAGCTAATTACTGAGCTCCATCCATACTCATCTATTACTATTATTACTACGACGCTTCTTTACCCAGGAAAAGCCTCGCGACTCTTCTTTTTCGCAGGAGTGTCCAGCCAAATTATAGCAGTAGAGGGCAATGATTGCTATGCGGATTCCAAATGAGTAATTTGTGGGTAAATTTTCTGTTATCCATAATATAGGTTTTTGGGTGAGATCGCGTGAGTATAAATGTGTCGTTAAACCCGCCACCACCCGACGCAGCCAAATAGTAAGGTTTCTCACGTAAACAGAACATGCCAATTGTACATTATATACATTCATTAATCCCCCACCCCACGCCCCCTCTGGCCTCCGCACGTGAAGGGCTCACAAGTGACGCCATCACATCCATCCCTCTATCACAAGGAAGGAAACAGGAGGAGGATTTCTCCACAAATCTGCCTGCCGCCTTATGATGCCGGCTGTTGTAATTGTTGGCGAAACGTCGTGCTCACGTTGCCAATGTCGTTGTGGATTTACTCTCCAAACGCACCCGTGTGCTGTGCGAGTAACAAATTGTCATTCTCTGTTGTTGCTGTAAATTTGGAGCCCCCGTGACGCTTGCGGATGACATCAATGGGGGGTTTAATTTTTTTCAAACCGTCCACGGTAATGGAGAAGAACCCAGTGGCCAAGACTGTGGCTTCACTCGTGTGTTTTAAACGTACGCGGTGGCCTGGTGGCTCAGAGGTCAGAGTGCAACACTGAGATCGCGGGTTCGATTTCTGTGAAATGAGCTGTGATTAAAACTGGTCTCTCTCTCTCTCTCTCAAAGCGGAGTGATTTGATGGTCTTCGGACTCGGCCACCCATGACTGCACACATACACACACACGTACAAAAAAAATCATCACGTAAAATGTGACTGTGCACTTAATATGGATACATTCCAGCTGCGAGAATTAAAATATTGGTTGATGAACAGTACAATGAAAATAAATCACGCATACGCTTTCCTATGTGCATGTACCCTCTCGTAAGTATTTAACGAACAATATTGCTCATGTAGGAGCCGATTGTCAATCCACTGCTGAATGAGGGCCTCCCCAAATTGTGCGGGTCACGGGGGCTATTTGGCCATACTTCTCCACAATGGTCGGTACGGGTTGGTGAAATCAGAGGGCACAGACGTGGGGGTCACAGTGCAGTAGCACAATCGATTTTACTTCACTACCCTCTGTTGCTCAGCAGATAAACACCCGCAACTGATATATCATTTTCTTGGTTCTTTCGGTAAAGTCACGTAGAAGGGAAATAATAAAATAATAAAAATAAAACATAATAAAATAATTCTCACGACGTTTCGGCCACAACGCAAGCAGCCGTCCTCAGGTGAAGAACAGGTCTGTCGGAAAGACTTTACCGAAAGAACCAAGAAGATGAATCCCTACAGTCACGAAAGCTTTAAATCGAAATGATATATCATTGTTATTCATGTATGGCAGTAGCTCATCCAAGCACGCACGATCCAGCCTCAAAACCTGCTTAGACTTCTGAGATGAGATCAGATCGAGCGCGTGCCACGTAGATTCGCTCACAGTCTCAACGCCTGTAAACTGACGAAGCTCATGATGGCATTCATTTCCTTCCGTCAGCAGCGGTGCGAGACGGTAAATATCGCAGGGCTGCACGTTTATTTTTTTTTACACGCTTTCATTTAACTCACTCTCTGTTGTTGTTGTCGTATCCTCAAATCTTGTAACTCAATTTTAACCCACTTCCCAAAGTGGTATCGACTACAAACTTGGTATACTTATGTCATACTGATGACAATATTATATTCTATTTTTTATATGTTATGTTTCGGCTTGGGTCTAATTGTCCACGGTCAACTAACGTTAGCTGTAATTGGCCACGGTCCCCTACGTTATGGCAAGCTTCAGGGCCACTTCATGGAGTCGTGTAGTTCTTCCATGACCAGTACATTTCATAAAAGCGTGTTTGAAAATAAGTTTTCAAAAAATACTCATTTTTACCTGCGCTTCTCACAAATGAAACCGCAATACCTTGCCGATCTCGTCTAGGAGCATAAACCATCATCACGCCAACTCCCGGTCACCGCATCGCGCGGCGCTTTCAGACGCACTTCTGGGGCCGTCTGGAACGCTCTCTTCCTCCTTGCGATACTCGGAAGCCACTGGTAGCCATGCACTTTTAAATCATCTAGATTGAAAACTAATTTCATTAGAACTCGCTTTTTGTGTATAGTGTGTTGTCCTTCCCCCACACCTCCTCCGATTAGCACGGTTCGTTACGTACGGTGCGAAAGAAGTTCAACATACACACATATCAAGTTTAAGTTTTTCTCAGACAATGAGAAGTTTGTTTTCGGTGTGGGAGAAAACTCACGCGTGCGATTGGTGCAACACTTTATCCCTGGACAAAGAATGGGTTCGTACTTTGCTGTGCTGCCTTCACCTACCTGTTGATTCTATCATGGACACTGGAATCACGCACCTCCGACGAGCACGGTCGGCTACGTACGGTGCGAAAGAGGTTCAACAAACACACGCGCAGATACTCGACATGGTGGGAGATCGTTGGCGTCACGTCCACAGAATTTCCGCGATGCCCCCTTGTGGGAGACTGCCGCAAAACATCCTCAAATGCGCGGCTTGTGACCGTCCTCGGCTCACGGCAGAGGGATTGCTGCCTGTCCCAGGGTCCCAGGGTCCCAGGTTCGTCCTCTTTGTTTTGAGGTTTGCTGTTCCTCGGAAATCTGGAAGTCCTCCCACGACATTAAAACTCCCGGTGGTTTTTTTTGTGCCGGTCTCATGATAATATCTCAAGCAAGACGACGCAGTTACATGCGGTTCTCTATTCTGGTATCAGATGTGCATGGAGGTATGTTGAACTTATTTCGCACCGTACGAAGCCAATCGTGATCATCGGATGTGTTCATCAGAGATAGGATTCTTCCCATGATCATCGTCATCGTAAATCAACCATCGGTCAATCCACTGCTGGATGAGTTCCTCCCCAAGCCGTCGCCATCCTGCAATGCCATGCTCCACCCACCACACGTGCACACCAGCCGATTTAATCGCTCCGTCAATCCGATGGACACGCTCTCTGACATAGTCCACCCTTTTTGCTGCCACTCCATTATAATAACTGTGTTTTTTTTCTTCTTCGGGCATCACGCCTTCCGATGGCATGCCCTCTACCCAAACCCACTTAATAGTTTGAACAATGTCCTTACCCTGCGTACGCTCTCTAAACCAGCTGCTGTTCCTCGTTCTGTCTGTCAATGGGATTCCGAGCGCGTCCATCTCCACGCCTCTCAGAATGTGTCCCGGGTTGGTGCTTGCCCGGACATTAGAGGTGGCAACCGTCGCTCACACGCGCCTTCCTTTCCAACGGGGTCTTGCGGTGGCGAGATGTTAACTCCCTCCCCTGGTCGGCAGGATGTCGTGGGTTTGATCCCGACTTCTTGACGCCTGTTGTACATCTGGAGTTTGCATTTTCGACCAGTAGATCCTGCGGTTTGCCTCAACAAATGTCCCCGTGATAAGGCACTTCTCGTTGGAGCTATCACGTGTGATCGCCAGGTCGCTGTTGAATTTAAAGAGCTGTATAGCTCAGTGGGCCTTACCTGGTAAAACTAAAAAAATAATTGCCATCGATGGTGGCGAGCGGATGCCGTGAAGTTATAGCAATGCGCGACTGTCAATATTTATTATAATTTCTCACTCGCGGCAAACCCGAGCCTCCAATAACCTCGGGGTAATCACACGGGTTTAATGGATCAGCTCCCGGAAAAGCCGTTCGCCCGCCTTTCCATCACGACCCTGCGAAGAACGTAATCCACCGTGGTCCTTTGTCCGTGAAAGCAAGCGGCATTATTCACTCCTACTCTGGCCCGAAAATTTGAAGATGTAACACAGGAGGCCAACACTCATTACCCTTGATGTACGGCGGCAGCCAAAAATACGAAATTATCTCCGTAGCACTCGAAAATTGCACTTCACACAATCCGCTTACACGGAATTTGTTGGCCCAAAACGAAACAATGTATTTGAGATTATCATTTCCCATTCGCAACGGCGGAGAATGACGGACACACTGCGCTGTGGTACATTAAAAAAAAAACAACAAAGCCCCTTTGCTTGCCCAGGAAGGTCTCTGATCAATTGTCAGGACGTTTGGCCAATTCCATTCATGTTGTTTGTGTTTGTCCTTCCACCGCACCTGCGATTAGCACGGTTTGGCTACGTGAGGTGCGAAAGAAGTTCAACATACACACAGTTTGGTTTCACGTGGGAGGAAACTGAAAACAAATGTGCAAGCAGGGAATAGATAACAAAGCTCTGTACCGATAGATTTAAGAATCCATTGGTGCACTGCGGTGTCCTGGCCACCGCTCATCCCAAGCAGACGACACCTGCCACAGTACTGCCAGGCAGTCTCTCGTTCGCGTGACGAAGGGTCATTTTCTCCAAACGTCACGCGGTTTATCTGGTGTCATGGTCGGCGCACTGGACCTGCAATGCAAAAGGTCGCCGGTTCGAATCGATCTCCCACCGGCAGCTGTTTAAATACACACAACAGAGCAAGTTTCTCAATTTCTTCCCGCCTCCGTCAACCCGGCAGTATGGACACACTTCAGTTAGTCGACCAGCAGCAGCATCAGGTCTCCAGTGTCCGACTGTGGTCACCCAGAACAGACCGTACAACACATAACGACGCAATGCCACCGATCCACCAACACGGAGACATCACGGCGATACACGACTCCGGCTGACCCCGACCGCGGTTACCTGGCTTGACCACCTGAATGTGAAATTGTAGCCGTTGCTCTGCATCGACATCAGCAGCCATCCAAAAGCGCGCGGTGGAGTCACGGCGTGGCTACTCCAACCTCTTCCAAGGCGGCTGGCCAGCGTGGAAGTAGACCAAGTACTCTCCAGAGGGGCGGCTCGCGCTCTCTCTCTCTCTCGAGGTGCCCCTTCTGCCAGCAGCGACGCGAGAAATTGCAGGGCTGCGCCCAGAGCCGTCGTCCTTAGGGGTACGGCAAATCGGGGCGACCGCCCCGGGCCCCGCGCATTGGGGGGCTCCCACGTCAGGGCAGGGGGGGGTCCACACGGTGGGATTTGCCCTGGGGCCCTGCACGCCCCCACGGAGGGCCCTGGTTGCACCTCCACCTGTATCTATTTGGAGCTCAACTTCACCAATGCCAGTGAAACAGCAACAGCAGCAACCGGTCATCGGTATCAAGACAATGTGTCTTTATTGTTGAACCTGCTTACGTAAGTGAAACATGCACATTTTATAACCCGTTAAACTGCAAGAGTTTAGGAATATGAGAATATAGAGCCTCAACGCTTCGGTTTACCCTCGGCTCGCCATCGCCTAACCTCCTACACAGACATCGCCCTACGATAAAAGTCTACAAAATTATACTGTATTTACTTTCTACATTTTTTACAGTTTGTGACGTAGAGGTTACCGAGACCGCGTGCCTTTAAATTAACAAAAGCGGATAAGAAACTACCAAAAAAAAGAATACTTCAGTTTATCATGAATACATGTTCGTTTGTAGTGTATCTCTCAACTTCAGTGACATGCTACAATGAACGACCACGTTTAACATTTGTTTTAAACAATGCAGGTGGATGAAATGCGACCGGAACTTCCAAAACAAGAAGAATATAAAAAAAAATTAACATTCCACATTAGAAAAACATTAGCAATGTTCAGAATGTTTGCCGATAAACCTTAACTAGTTTCCTTCAGTTCATGGCTTTTGAACTAGCAAGACGATAATAAAGTTATCACCGAAATAACCTGGCTCTAAACAACAGGTGCATTTTAATATACATATAAAACACAATATTTTTAAACAACCGTGTCTCTGCTGATGCAACCCATGAAGGTTAAAACCGCTCCAGAATTTGGTTGTTTAAACAAATGTCGCGAGATAATATTGGTCTGGAAAGCCAATATATTGATGGGCTAACAGAAAATGTGTATATTCATAAGCGAAGAAACAGAACGGAGTTGGAGATATGATTTTTACCCACAATGCTTCATAACGCACGCGTTCGTACACGGTGCGACGCTTTGCCTCACGGAGAGCAATGGCCAATAATCCGATTAAAAATAACATTCATGAAACATCCATAACATCTACCATGTTTGGTTTTCAAGCCGACAATACAAAAATTATAGGTAGGGTACAAAAAGGTGTTTAAATACTGGATATAAAAACAAGATCAACATCTGAAAGTTTGTGGGGGAGAAAGACCAATTCCATAAAAAGCAACGTTCAAACAGTTGTCAAATATTGTGCAGACTCAACATTATTCGAACACTTAATTGAGAAATAATAACAGAATACACCATTACATCTCATTACATAAGTCTGGGCATGGAATTAACGTGCAGCCTCTATTAGATTCCCCTCGAGACATTTTGAATTTCATCATTTACAGCTTTACAAAAAAATATCCAAATTATATATATATATATTTTAAACTTGCCACGTAAATGCCCTTGTAAAATCACTTTAGTTTAAAGCCATACCCTGAATTTCAAAGGTCAACTACTTCGCGATCAAAATACTCCAAACTGTGGTCCATTGAAAACACGGAGCATTCGCCATTATTTAAAAGATATGGAGCACACTGGCACGGCAATCTGAAATCGATGGGATTCTCATTACGCTGGGACACAATGCGTCTCAATTACAGCCAACATCAGCAAAAACTTGGAACCGCTGCACTGCGCTGCACTTTGCTCGTACACAAAAAAAATTCAACGCCGCTTGCTCGTTGTCAAACAGTTGCACTACTCAGAAGGAAACTATCATCTTAAAAAAACTCACTGCCAGGAGCGGCACCTGTGAATGTACCCCCTTCCCCCCCCCCTTCTCCCCGCCCCTCTGCAGTGCAGAGACTTGGGGGGTGGCGGAGTTGGTGGCTGGCTCAGATATGTGGAGAAATAACAAAAAGAGAAGATGCCCACCTACGGGGCCAATAAAGTGACTGAGTTTGACCTATTTGTGTGGCGTTTTGAGTGATATCTTCCTCGAATGTGTGGGTTTTCTCCAGGCATTACTCCTTCTATGAAAATCTTTTATTTTCCCTACCAGCTAAAGCCCTTATTCAGAAGCAACCTGGCTATCACACAAATGATAGTTCAACGAAAGTGGATTAACATCATGTGAAAATTTATAGCAGCCAAATATTCTAAAAACGCATGTTCATTCTAAATGTGGAGGGAAAAACCGTAGGACCCGGAGAAAAATCCACGCGACCACAGGGAGAATATGCAAACTCCAAATATACAGGCGTCAGAGCATGATCAAACCCACGACCTCTTGCATACCGGGCGAGGTAGTTAACATCTCGCCACCGTGGCACCTTATTCTTATTCAAAGCCGACAGGGCCTATTATGGCAGGCACTCCAGTTGCCTTCCACACAAAACGAGCATCGGTTTGCGGTGAAATTGGAAATCATATCAATATAGGAACCAATTAAAAATGAACGTTGCCGTGATATTTACGCAGATTCAGGAAATGCTATTACTTTATACATTGTACATCGGCCAATCAAAGCCGAAACGCATTGGAAAAACTTCTAAAAGTAATAGTGACCATCTGTGAATCAAGAAAAAGTACGCTATAGGAAATAATCAAACGTGTTAACGTGGAAAAATGAGAGCTGTACTGTACTTGGTTAACACTACAATGCAAGGGCGAGGCCAGCTCAATGTTTAAATAACGTGAATACGCTAAACGATAACTCGTCAACTAAAAGTATTAATGATTGAATAATTATTACAGATAAGTAAAATATTTAAATTGCTATTACTTCAGCACCATTTATAGCATCAAGCGAATAGTTAAAAAAAAAAGTAAAAAAATGTCCAGCCTGCTTAAAAAAAAACAAATCTTTTAATAAATAAGAAAAAAATACCCGGAGCCTAAACATCGCTGCAAGAAGCTTCTATTGATTAAGAAGTTTAGCGTGCACTTATTTATTACTATCAAGTTAATCAAGACTGCTGTGTGACCACGATGGGAAATGTGGCGGAGTAGAAAATATTGCCACCATCTACCAAAGTAGGTAAAAAAGAAAAGAAATACCCATCCCGATCGTCATTAATAATATGCAGTCGGCGTGCACCTTCACTGCAACACTTGAAAAAAACCGACAAAAATGAATGTGCCCTGTTGTTTTTAAGATGATAAACCGTACTTTACCTTGCAAGAATATACATTTTAAAAAACCGAAGAGGCTTGCAATTTCCAATCAACTTACTTCCATCGAAAATCCAATTTGTCATTGCTCAAATATTTCACTTATTGCAAAAAAGGGACGGGAGTTCGCTAATCTCGCCGCTTTAAAGCCCAGCGACAACACATGTGCTGTAGGCCGCACCAATCCTGAACGCAGATTCCCTCTTGTACTCTTCTCGCACCAATATCCTACGTTGAGGGACCCATTGCTATCCCCTTCACTCTCCGCTCCCTACTCCCGCAGGTCCTTCAGTAAAATCCACACCGCTCTCTGAACGCATGCCCTTCGCTCGTCACTTAAATCCCTGCATCAGCGGCCGAACCATAGGAAGCCACTTGCACGATATCCGGACCACATTGCTTTTCGTAAACGCGAGACGCAAACGCGACTGGCGCACACACACGCGCTGCCGTTTCATTCGTCGTGAAGTTCACCCGCGGCGGCGGTGGTGGCGGTACGCCGAAGAGAGGAACGCGTTCGTAGGCTTTGTTGTGCAGCCTGTTAGTGCGCAGGCGTGCTTAGCAGTGCAGTTTACACAGCCGTCAACTCTCACAGTGTGCACGGGGAGGCATACGGGACTCGGTGCGGTACGCGCGGCGTGCAAAACGGTGTACGAGACGTACGGGATACCGAGTGCGTGTGTGTGTGTGTGTGTGTGCCGCAGCGAGGTGCAGTGTAAATAAAGGGCACTAAGGTGTACAGAATATCATGTTATACACACCATGGTGTGCGGTGTAACAACACACCGCACAGGCTACCGTAGCATGATATACAAGCTATCGGCAGCTTATAAACCTCGACGGTGTAAAGGACGCCGGGCCGTTACACCACGGTGTAGGGCGGCGCAGGAGACCTCGCCGTAAGATACGGCGAGCAAATGACAAAATCTCATTCCAAGTTATCGGAAGACCACCAAGGCCGGCCGCCAAAAGACCCCGCGCGGAAGTCTGTGCAGTGTAACCAGGCGTTTGTGAAAAAGACTCGGCCACCCCCTCCCACCCCCAACCCAACAAGGACCTTGTCACCACACCACAGCGGGCGAGACGTCTTTACTCCGGGCGTTAAGATGCAAGCCGACGCTCCGGGCCGCCGTGAGCGCGCACAGTTGCCCGCCCGCGCGGGGAGGGGACGGCGGCCGTCAGCGAGCGAGCGACCGCACGCAAGGTCGCCCGGAGGCCAATCCGGGGCCGCTCGCGCGAAACGGAGGAGGCCGCTTGGGGCCAGCGGCTAGAAGTCGCCGTTGGGCGTTCCGCACGGAGCGCTCAGCCTCTGCTCCAGCAGCCGCAGCTTCTCGCGGATCCCTTCCGTCGCCGCGGCCATGTCGCCGGGGCTCCCGAAGAACTGCTCCGAGCTGAGAAGTGCAAGACGAGCGAGCAGCGAGGGTCAAAGATCACCAGCAGCGGCGGTGACGGCGGTGACCCGAGTAATTTGCCTCGAGTGTAACGCTAAAGCCGCGAGAAGGCCGCCGCTTGGTACTAGTGTGACGACGACGCTCAATGGCAAAAGTCTCTGTGACAGGTACGCGTTGTAACAAAAACGATTCGTCAGCCCTTTGTCAAGCGGAACTTTGAGAAATATAGTTACACCGCGTACAAAATTCCAGAGTCAGAAACTCTGCTTGGAATGGAGGAAAAATCCGAGGAGCTATGAAGCTCTTTTTCACTGTCCAGCACGGGGCGAGTCATGGAGTTACATCAAACGATACAAAAAAAAAAGGCGACGAGCGTAAAATGGAGAAACAGGTAAAAGAGAGTCGCTTATTATTAATAATAACACACTATATTAATAATAATCCTGGTTCGGGGTTGACTCAGCCCATCGTCCATTCAGGGTCGCTAAAGTAGGCATCACATTGTGGTGGAATGTGGAATTTTGACCATTGGCTCAGGGCTCTAAGCAAGAGATGAGCAAGACACCAGTGCTCATTTTGGCCTTTCGGTAAAGTCACGTGACTTTACCGTAAGACCCAAGGAGCATGAATTCCTGCAGTCACGAAAGCTTTAAGTCAATGTATTGTGTTGTACGTCTCTTTGCTGCACACCATGGCGATGACGACAACTTTCACAACTAAGAAGAAAACAATCATGACGATGACCACGATGAGATAATGAGAACGACCATGACCATGATAACAACGACAACAACGATGATTTGACCATACGGTGCTTCACAACGCTGGTCAGCGTTGGTTGGTGAAGCGAGGACCAGGGCCCGGCTACGATATCACTCGCCAATCGGTGTTAACCGTCACCAGCAGTAAACTCAGGTCACCGGGTTTATAGTGCAGTCCCCTAACCGCTGCGCCGCCACTCAAACAGACTGATGCTTAACTAATAATTACGCCCGTGGCAATTTGGAACCACCTTGGCGCACCTGATGAATTGCCACGTGATCAGCGGGTTGTAAATTCAATTGACAACTCGTTCTTTTAATTTTTAACATGGCGATGACATTTTAGTGACCTCGCGTCCCTGCGGGGGTCACACAAACGATTTGCATAACAACGCGTACAAGTCCGGCGGGCCCTACATTGGGATGTTTGGTCAATTCCTGTTTTGCATAAGGGATGAAACCAAGGGTTACGCCACACGCAGGTTCTTGAACCCATTTGCTGTACTGCCATCTGCTGGCCATTGCAAGCCCAGGAGGGGGACTGAACTGCATGCGGCAATAAATTGGGGGGCTGCGGTGGCAAGATGCTATCTCCTTCGCCCGGGTAAGCAGGGGATCTTGGGTTCGATCCCGGACTCTATGACGATGCCTGTTGTATAATTGGGAGTTGACGCGTTCTCTCTTCTTAGTGGTGGTCACGTGGATTTTTCCACGGGTCCTCCGGTTTTGCCCTCTACATTTAGAAACAAGCGCTTAAGATGATTTGGCTGCTACTATGAAATTTCCACTCGTGATGATGAATAGAGCCATTTCGATGAGCTATCATGTGTGGCAGCTAAAAGCTCAATGGGATTTTAGTTGGTTGATAAAATGGTTTTTGGCTCGGCTTTAGGAGTTTAATTAACACCGGGCAATGATTTTTATTCACGTCGGCGTCAAATTATTTTAAGGCGTCAGGCGACTCGTTAATGTGAGCGAGAGCCGCCCCCGCGCGTCAATTTGGCGTCCACGAAGCACGAGAGGAGGGAAACCGCACTGGACACGCGGGCTCGCAATCTCGAAAGGAAAAATCGCTTTGACCCGACAACGCGAAGGACTCGCCAAAACGCACACAATGACCATTAACACCCCGTGAAGGTTTCTCATTTTCGCAAACAGGAAGCCATTGCCGGATAATTACTAAACAATTTGCGAGAGCAAGGCAGCCATGCCAGCAGCAGCTTGGGGCGTTTCTCCCACCGTCTCTGGGATTCCTAAAAAAAAGTTGCTTTGTTTGGTTGGTTTAACGTTCTAGGCATTTCCCCCATTTAAAGATACAAATCTTAAAACGCGTCTTTGAATTAATACGGGGTAAAGAGATGAACGGGAATGGGGTCTGTCCATTCCCTGAAACGAATTAAAATTAATCTTCTCTTCCGCTGCCCTCCTAGTCTGGAACTCCCTTTTCCACATCCATCTGTGCTGTCAACTCCCTGCTGCTCCCTGTTCAAGTCCAGACTCAGGAACCCTTCCTGTTTTTCACCCCCGTGTCCGATCGATTGCTTCCCCATATAAAAAACACACGGCTGCTGTCCACTGCCTTGAGATGTCACATTTAGGCGCCACGTCAACCCACATTGCTGTCATTGCTGTTGTTGCCGTCGCGTGCGCGCGTTGCATCGTACCCGTCGGGCAGGCTCACGGGCATCGTTAGCCGATCCAGCAGCGAGCGCCCCAGCTCCTCTGCTTCCCGCTCGCGGTCGTGACTCCCGTTCCCCGTGGCGGACGCGTCCTCCCTCAGCACCTGCGTGCGGGAAAGATAACGGAGAGATGAACGGCGCAGGCGGACACAGGCAGACAGACCGACCGACCGACCGAGAGGGTGGACAAACAGACAAATGAACAGGCAGGCAGACAGCCAGGAAGGCAGAGAGGTAGGCAATGAGGAAGAGGGGTGGGACAAGCAGACAGGCACAGACAGAAAGACGGACTGAAAAATGTATTGATGAACAAGCAAAAAAACTAACTGTACAAGAGGCAACCGGCATAGACCAACAGAAAGACAATCAAGTAAGACACACACGGGTTTTTACTCAAACAATAGAAGTCGTGGGTAACAGCACCAGATACTTCACCATCTCATAGAAACCCTGACTTGATCGTTATTTACAAAAGCATCTGCATTTCACATACGTTTTCTACGCAGTGGTTCTGGACAGAAGGAAACCCAGCGCTGCGTTCCATTCTGTGTTACCCGGGGGTGCGACGCAGGGGCACAGCTACTACTACGGGTGCCGCGGGTGTCCAGACATCCCACTGCGCGTCTGTAGTCTTAACCGACAATCACCGGAGAATCTCTCGCTGGTCATCGTTGGCGTCACGTCCACACCCCTAGGCTGCGAAGGGCGCCACGGTCGTGGAGTGGAGTAAAGTGAGATGAGAGAGAACCCGTGCATGGAGGGGAGTCAGAATCTTTAATTAATTCGAATCTATATTTGTCCTTGAGTCATCCGATGAGCTACGAAGCTCTTTTTCACCGACGTCCAGCATGTCCAGGGTGGGAGGTGAGAGGCTGGTGGGAGGGGTGGGGTGGGACGGAACCTTCTCCGCGGCGGCGTGGAAAGCCTGCGCCATGGCGAGCCGGCATCCCCGCTCATCGGACGTGGCAGAGAACTGCTTCCAGGCGCGCGTGAGCCGCGGCAGCACCTCGCCGCTCGCTTTCCCCGCGTAGCGGAGAGATTTGCGCATCAGCACCGACGCCTGCAGCAGCTCCCGCCCGTACTCGTACGTGCTCTGCACACACGCGCGCGGGCGCGGGCGGGCACGCACACGCACGCACGCAGGCCAATCGCGCACACGCAAACGATAAAGAGGGAAGCACGTATGTATGTAGAACTTCTTTCACGCCGTGCATAGCCAACCGCACATATGGGATTTTGTCCTTATATATAATTACCGCGCGACGTTGCGTGATGCTGTTGGCATGAATGACGCTATAGAAAACAATGAAAGCATTCTTATTGTTATTATCGGCGAGCGAGCGGACTGACCAACTGACGGCGCGGGGTCACGCACCTGGGCTACGTCGTGGCATTTCTTGTGTTTCTCCAGCAGCGCCTCGACCTCGCGCGAGTCATCCCCGAGCTGCGTGTGCGTCTTGAGCATCGCGTCCTGCAGCTCCCCGAGCCAGTCCACCGCCTGCGCACAGTCGCCAAATCAACTGTGCTATCAGAGTATTTTTTATTATTATTTCACCCCCCCCCCCCCCCCCCCCACCAAAACCCCAGCCGGGTAAAAAACGCCGGTCGACATCGGAAGAGGAACAGAAACTCCGCGAAAATTTTAATTCGGCACGACGGGACCGTACGTAGGAGTGGGGTGGGGGGGGAGTTGTACTCGCGGCCCCAACCCAGTGGGGACAACACGTTGGGGGGTGATGTACTGAGGCCCAAGGGAGGGGGGGAGAAGGGGAAGAGAGAGGTAAAGGAGTGCGCGACTTGAGCTTTAAATCCAGATGCAGTGTTCGGGACTGAGTTCCACCGATTTTCTGTACAGGTGGTCAAGCCAGACAACCGCACCAGGAGCAGCCGAGTGTATCGCTGCGATGTCTCCTTTGTATTTGAAGACTGGGCATTGCGTTGGAAGGAGTGCATCACTCTGTGTGTGTGTGCGCGCGCGGGAAAAAAGTTGTGGAACATGGTGTGTCAAGGAAAGATTTTGAACTATCTTTTACAGACAAGGAGAGAATTTGAACGTTTCTTTTACAGACCTCTTTATCCACACGCACGAGGGGCACGCCTTGTGTATGCCCTCCAAGGACAGACACGACCTCTCCCGATCAATGATTAACGTGACCTTTTTATCCTTTACCCAGAAGGAGCGCGCTTTCCTACAAACGCTGCACTTTCGTACAAACTCTGCGAGGAGAATGCTTATCACATGACAGTCCAACCGATATTTTTTATATTGTTAGAAGGAATTTAGGCAACTTAAGGAAATAAAATTTATGATTTTTATTTTTTGACAGCCATTGATGACTGGCCTGAGACCATCAACACAGTCAGCCTCCTCAAGGCAAAAACCATAAACCCTCAAGAATGGCGGCCCAGGAGAGAGCGAGTAATTTGTCTTAAGGCTACACAACGAGGGGTTCAAGATAATATAATGGCCCTGAGGGTCGACAAGAGGGCTTTAGACCTGAATGATGGCCTGAAGGCTCAGCAGGGAGGGGAATTAATGGAGAATCATGGCTTTTAGAGTTAATGATGACGAGCACGAGATCTCAGGCAGCACGTGAACAGATCGAGTGGTCCAATAATTCATCCTCACCTGGGAGGCGTCGTCCTCGCACTTGAGCACCTGGATGATCTGCAGGAGCTTCAGCTTCCTCACGTCCACCATGTCCTCACACCTGCCAGGACGTGGGTAACACGGCAGAGTGGGCGGGGGGGGGGGGGCTTGAATTGACACGTAGATCAAATCGGCTGTGCGCTGGCTTAGATATTATCGAGTCTCTCTTTTGCACGAGCGGTGCAGCCGCCTTCAGATATCAAACACCTTTCCGTGTCTATCGGACCCCAAGTCGCAGAGTATTGGTTACAACTTCTCACCTCGTGCCTCGGTACAATGGCCTGAGAAGGTGCTCGCTGACAGAAAGGGGCCCGAGAGTTTATACAATGCATGTGTCTTTGTGCGTGCATGTGCGAACGTATTCGATTAATGCGTCAACACGTGTGTGCCTACGTGTGCAAACGAAGAATCGTTGTCTTTGTACGTCACGAGATGCAGTTGGAGAACCGCGTTATAATCTTGGCTACCCGGGTTTGCGTGCGTGCATTCGGGCAGGTCGTGCATGTGTGGTGTGCATGCAGGTGGGTCCGCTCATGGCCAACGTCAGTCACGATTATCTGAACCGGTCTTGGGCCTCCTTTAGGTCGACTCAGCCTCAAGTGAGTACCTGGAGCGGTGTGTAAACATCACCACTCGGTCGGGCGTGGTACTAGCCAACCACCCCCTCGTGTCCCGTGTCGGCCTTCATCGGTATTGCTCGCTAACAGCACTTGACCCAACAGTCTGTGAAAGGCTATGCAGTGGATCTTTATATCGGTCTAGGCGGGTGCGTTGCATGTGGGCGTTTTACGTGTGCCGCATGTTCTAAGTGCATGCCATGTGCACGCGCTACGTGCATGCGAGTGTACTCTATCAGCCCCGCGTGTGTGTATCTGCATGTCTGCGTGGGTACTGCGTGAGTGCATGCGTGTGTGCGTGCAATGCCTCTTCTTGCGCAGCAGCATGTCGTCCATGAGTGCGCGCACGTGGGTGCCGGTGTCGGCCTCGCCGCCGTCACCGGAGCCGGGCTCCCCGCGCCACGTGGCCTGCGGAGGGGGACTGCCCAGCAGCTCCAACAGGGCCTGGCTCTTCTCCTGCAGCCCCTGTGACACGGCCTCTGCATATGCACCCACAAAGACAAAGAACCCCCGCATAGCCTATTTCAAGACGGTTGGGGCAAGTGCTGTTAGCGAGCACCTACGAAGGCCTGCACGGCACACGGGGGCGTGGGTGGCGGGCACCATGCCCGGCCGTCTTTGTCTCCCTAGTGGCGATGTTTACGCATTGCACCAGGTACTCATTTGAGGCACTGGTTCAGATCGTCATCACTGGTTCAGATAATTGTCAGCTTGGGTCGCTTGGGTTCGTAGCACAGCACGCTCATCGCTGCGCCGCTATACTCCCCACAACAGGGGCAAGTGCTATTAGCGAGCAGCTATTAAGGCGTGTATAGGACAAAAGCGAGTGCTGTGGGCAGCATCACTTTTGGCAACTGAACCTTATGGCGGTACCCCCGGGGTACCATAGTACCCCGGCTCTCGCATAATGTTCGTGATGCAGTCATTTTTAGTCTGTCGATAGTCGGCGATGCGGCAATCGACTCATCTCGACGAGCTGTACACTACGATGCACCACTACGGTGCGCATGCGAGCGTTCAGGGTTTCAGCGCAATCGTCCTCGCTGCATTTCGACATTGCGGAGTAGCGACGATTTCGGATTGATTGGTACCCCAGTCGCGGAGTTAAGCACACCCCTGGAAATAAAATATTTCATTGTCTTGGTTATTTGTATTATTTGGTACCCCGGGGTACCGCCATAAGGATCAACTGTTAAAAGCCTGCGACAAATGAACCAAAATAACTTGCTGGTCTTGTCAAGGAGCATAAACCATCACGCAAACTCCATTCATCCTTGCAGCGGCTTTTGGCTAACCATCAAACAAAGACGGACACCGCATTGGGCCCTTTCAGACGCGCTTCTGCGGCCGTCTGGAACGCTCTTCCTTCCAATATTAGGAAGCCACTGGAGATATGCATTTTTAAATCATCTCGATTGAAAACTAATTTCTTTAGAACTGCTTTTTGTCTTCAGTTCGTTATCCTTCCCCCGCACCTCCGATTCGGGCGGTCGGCTACATATGGATGCGAAAGAAGTTCCAAATACATACATAGCGATGTGCAGTCGTGCATAGGAGCGTGCGCGTCGACGCATTCATACCCACGGTCTGCAGCTTCTCCTCCAGCACGCGCAGGCTCTGCTGCGCCGTGGTGCCGTCAACGAGCAGAACGTCCGTGCACAGAACACCCAGCAGCCCGTCCAGATTGTGCGACAGCTGCCAAGGGCAAGTTGAGTCAGTGGGGGACAGCAGCAGCAGCAATACAATTCACGCTCAGCCCAAACAACGTTCCACCTCCACGTCACCTCTCAGCTCCGCAGAGGTGCGGGTGAAAATGCATTCTGCCACCCCCCCCACCCAACACCTTTCCCAGGTGATGTGCCACTAAAACACAATCGAGGTGTTTGTGATGCGCGTTTCCACTGCTTGTGAATACCCGTCTGTTTTCTACGAAACGTGTTTAATCTTCGCACTTGCCTGCCCTGTCGTTTGACCCCCATCCCCCACACCCCAACTGAACCTTATAAACAACAAGACAAAAACCCCAATAAACGGTCTCCGTCTTCTGCGGTCCCCCTGATGTGCGTATGGATTCGATTTTTCACAGCGTTCTGAGATTTGGCTCAACGTACACATTCTTTAAGATTACAACTGTCAATGTGTTACATGTGTGAATGAGCGATTTGGCACGCGAGAAAATTGGCGTGCGAGTGAGCGAGCGAGCGAACTGACAAACGAGCGAAATGGCGAGCGAATTGACGAGCGAGCAAATTGACGAGCGAGCGAGCGCGGGTAGGGGCTCACGTCATGCGAGAGCCTGTGGAAGTCCGCCGCGGCCTGCAACAGGCTCTGCCGGTACTCGAGCTGCATGGCGTGCCGGTAGCACACGTCGTTGAGCCGCTGCTGCAGCGCCTGCAGCTCCTCCGAGCTGCCCTCGGAGCCGCCGACCCCCCCCTCGTCCTCGTCCCCCTCCGCCGTCTCGGCCGCCGACAGCAGCGCCGAGATCTGCTGGCCCAGGTCCACGTAGACGGCGAACCACTCCTGCGGTTGGGCGCGCGACGCACACGAAAGCGGGAGCGGGGGGGGTGGGGGAATGACGCGCGCAATCAGTAACGGCCGTTCAGTGCAACTTTCTTATCTCATCGAGATTTATACAGCGCCTTTTCCGAGGTGCTTTACAGCAATTGAAAAATTGTAGGCAAGATGATATTGGTTTGAGATGAAGAATTGGGTTGTTAAAAGTGGCAGTGTAAGTTTTAGTGGCAGGAGAACAGGAGGGAGTCGTTAAAGAGGGGGGGGGGGTTCGGATAGGCCTGGTCATAGCTTTGGGGGAAGACGGAAAAGTAATGAGGCACCGCATTGGGGTGCCACAGTGGTGAGATGTTAACGACCTCGCCTGATATGCAGGTCATGGATTCGACCCCGACACCTGTATTTTTGGAGTTCGCATGTCTCTCTCTGTGTGTATGTCTGCTATACATCTCCACACGATAACCGACTGTCATTCTCACAAATCTTTATCTCTCGTTCACAGCTCTCTATCTCTCGTGTTTATATCCCCTTCAGGAGAGGTTCAGAATCAACGTCTAAAGGTATGAACAGGAATCGAACCAGAAACCCATCAAACCTCTGCACTAGCTTGGCCCAGTGGTCACTAAAACTGAGCGCGCTAGACTCGCCTTCGTGCGTATGTCCTCCAGTGGAGGGGCAGTTACCGTGTACAAGTTCTCGATGTCTTCGTGCTTCTGCTGCAGAGCTTGTGTCGCACGCGCCGAGTCTCCGATGCCTCGCTGCTCCTTCAGCATATCAGCCCCTGGGCCTTCAAACCAGTTCACAACCTGCAACGACACCACGGTGGCGAGATGTTAACCGCCTCGCCTGGTATACAGGAGGTTGTTGGTTCGATCCCAACCCTGACGCCTGCTGCTGTATATTTGGAGTTTACACGTTCTCACTGTGGTCACGTGGATTTTTCTCCGGATCCTCCGTTGTTTCCCACCACATTTAGAAACATGCGTTTAGAGTATTTTGCGGCGATAAATTTCCACGTGTTAAGCCACTTCATTGAGCTATCATTTGTGGCCAGGTCGCTTCTGAAAAACATCTATATAGCCCAGTGGGCATTACCTGGTTAATAAAAAAAGTATTTTTTTTTAAACTCGGCTCACACAACACAACGTAGTCAAACTCAACCCATTTACTCTCATTACCTTTTTTTTACATTTCCTTTTTAACTCTTTCCAACTAACATTGAAAACTTTTATGCATTTCCAGAGTTCATCCATCCATTCCAATGACCATCTGTCTATCTAACATGGGGGCGGCACTACAAGTCTTGTTATAGTGATGCAATGACGAAATTGACCAAAGGGTTGCCCGTAACTTGGAGACACAAAACAGAGCAAAATGGACTCATGTGAAAATGCATTTCACCCGTCGGTTTGTGTAATGGTCATATACTGCGAAGGATAAATGCGTATTGGAAAACAGTACAAAACAATGCATCTCTAAGATGATTTTCCAAGACTATATTCCAACTGTGCTATCATCATTCTGTCACGAGACAAAAAAAAAACATTCAGAACTCCCAGACCAGGTCATCAACCCACATACGAAGATCGGCTCGCAGAAGCTGATAACACAGAACAACTTTTGATAACTCTTTCAAATCATCTCTTTAGCCACATTTTATCCACACGAATGGTTCGTCACCTGGTGGTCAAGCCGAAATGTTCAATTGTCCGAGCTGGAATGTTTGGCAAATTAAGTAAAACTACGACATTACTGCCTTGTTTTCTTGTGTGTAGTCATTGGCGACCAGGCAGAGATCACCAGCTCTCTACACTTGACAATCACGAGTGGCTGAAACCCAGATTCAAATCCAGGATCACAGCGGTGGCTGCTCAGTGCTCTGACCAGAGTCAACCAGCGACGTGCTCCTAAATAATATATACTTAAAGCAACAACTCAACTTCTTAACTCTCAACAGTATATTTAACTGTAAAAGTATGAAAAAATAATAATCATAATAATGTGATGGCATGAGCAAACGCATGGGATTTAATATTTTCACACCAGCAAAATATTGAAACATCTGACATTTTTCAAAAGCATTACAGAGAACATCGCTAATTTTTTTTGCCAATGTGCAAGTAATTACGCTCGCTTTGGTTGAGCGGCCTGATGTATTTATACAAGGATGTAGAGCGTTCTCTGCCAGCCAGGCCGCATCACTTCATTTCCTTCCTTCGCGAGAAAAAAAAGAAATATTACAACGGGCCGTGCAAAAAAATGGAAATGTTCCACGTTTCATAAATAAACGGCAGCGTGCAACCATGTTTTATTTTCTGTCGCGTTCAGCGATCAGCTATCAGCCTGCAAGTTATTCGTGGCACTATATTACTGTGAAGTTTTTGGCTAAGAATTCACCGCGAGCAGGCACACATACGAGTAAGTGGTGCGTGGTGCAGCGCCAGACTCAGGCAGGCAGCAGGTAAATCGGCTGATGTCTCTACAGCGCATGCTCGGTATATCAGATGAAATGCTATGACCAGGGCTGACTGAACGAACATATGTTTACACGGACTTTTGTGAATACTCATTTTCGTGCCGTGCCGTACACGTTGCTCGAACGAACCTGCAAAAGTGCCGAGGTGCACAATGTTGTCTAACTTCATAATTTTTCAAATGCACTTAGGTTGAATGATGTTGCCATGAAGCAGGCCTGGAAAATCTCTCCCTTGCCGAGGGCCGGATAGGAATATAAAACAATACCTTTTGAGGGCCACGTACATTAGCGCACACACCGTCGTGTTATCCAATAAAATCACAACAATCAGGACTCCCCTTTGAAGGTGACTTAAGACTGCTAAATCTAGAAACATAGTGTTGTTGCCAGACTGAAAATAGTCCCCTCTAGTTGTCGATCAGTGCAGCTAAACTGGTAGTCGGCCTCAAAGTGGCTGTGGCCGTATGAAACGAAGTTGTTTGCCCGCTTACAGCCCAACAACTTTAGGCTTGTGCTGCCTGCCACACTCTGTAAAGAATCTTTACAAAGTAAAGTGATTTCAAGCAGAACATGTGCCATATTCATCCACAGTGTTTGTTATGGAAAGTGGACAGCAAGCTAATTGTGCCACGCGTGAGTTTTAAACGAAGATAAACTAAGCACTGGCGAGGACTTGCATCATCAAGCAGAATTATTCACCGATTGATTACAAAGAGGCGGACACTGTGATCTAAGGGTAAACACATGTCGCACACTGCGGAATTTAGACGACCTCAAAGGAAAAAAAAACACGCTCGCAAAGACATCAAGCTGGTCGGTAATCAAAACAAGAGGCGGGACGCATAGCTTCTGGCGAAGTCCATTTAAAGTGTAGAGCCAATGCAGCCACAGCCGGTTTGATTAAAATATAAAAATGATTAAATATAGTTTATTTTCTGCTGGTTACAATAATAAAATGTTTTTTTTTACACCAAAACAAACTTATCTCTGCATTAAATTACTCGAAGAAAGGTCATACGTTATATTATTTTACATGTATTAAACGTAATTAGATAACAGTGGTATAGCGAGCTGTCACGGACTTTTAATTAACGGAAATAATGTGGATTAATGAGGCTGGGATGGAGCTCGGTTGCAAAAGCTGGAGGGCTCTCGTTCATAAGAACACGAATTAAACCCCCCCCCCCCCCCCCTAAGATAACATTATCATGCTGAATGTCACTTTGGGGGTTGATAACGAGATTGGGACCTGTTCAGTCTGGGTTTGGCGTCTGCGATTAGGTGTCAGCAATTGTTTTGTTGCGAGATCGTGTGGCACTGTGTTGAGATTTTAGTGCGCAGTTTTAAAAGACATCCCCCACCTCAGTGATCTTCTGCCGTAGGTCGTCCAGACGAATCAGCTGACTCTGCTGCCGGCACATCTCACGGCACTTCTCGTGCTGAGAGTGCACAGCATCGAGCAGCTCCAAAACCCTGGCCTGGACCGTCACCTCGCCCTCCACGGGAAACCGGACCAGGTCATCCTCGGCCCTCGGCCCTTGGCTCTGCTGCAGGTCCAGGAGCAGCTGGCGTCCTACACAAGACAAAGATTCCCCCCCCCCCGTGTAGCCTTCAACAGACTGCTGGGGCAAGTGCTGTTCGTGAGTAGCACCTATGATGGCCGGCACGGCGCACGAAGGGGTGGGTGGGCGAGCACCACGACCAGTCGCCTTTGTCTCCCCAGTAGCGATGTTTACACATCGCACCAGGTACTCATTTGAGGCTGAGTCAATCGAGCAGAGGCCCAGGTCTGGTTCAGATAATCATCAATGGTGTTGGCTGTGAGCAGAAATCAAACGCAAGTAGCCGGGTTCATATTGTAGCGTGCGAACTGCTACACTACCGCTTTCCTAACATACACACGCTCGCACACACACACACACACAGGTAGTCAGCTTCAGACAATGTCAAATTCTTAACAAAGGAAAGGCTCACTTCTTCTTTCGTATTGGCGGGGAGTTGGTCAGCAACAACAGCTGCATGACCTATTTTGTCAAGTTCTTATAACTTTGCTCAATTCAAGAAATGTAGTAACTTTCACCTATTATACCTTCAAAAGCACTGCTTGTCTTCACGTGAATTTATCAATGAAACATAATTTATATAAACAAAGTGCAAAACTGCAAACGCAATTCAATGATCGGCACAGTTATGGTTGAAGGAGGGGTAAACAAGTGATACTATGATAGCACGCATACAATACAAGGCAAATGATGCGCAAAGTCCTGCATGTTGCAGGAAGGCTACAAGGACATATGATGCAAAGAGTTCCACATTACGAAGGAGGGGTTCAGTCGACTCTTAAATTATCTGACGTAATGGGAGGGAAGGGTGGCCCAGATAAATAAAAAACAGACGTGAACGTAGCTTTCCAAATACATTTGTTGCATGTTAACATGCAGAATGTTTTACTTGCTGACATTCGTGCGGTCAAGTGGACAATGAGGCAGTGACCCTCAACGAGCGAGGAGCAGCTTGTAATTAAACCATGTAAATACTCGTCTTTTTAACGCAAGCACCATTATAATCCACGAAACCTAGATATTCCACCGTCCAATAATCGAGAGCCAACCTATATAAAACACAAAGCATGCACGGAAGATCCGCACGCCGTTTACAAACGTCAGAGTTTACAAGTGCAAGAGTTAATGCCGTAGACAGGGCGACGCCACATCTAACTGTCGGCAAAGGGGTAAAACGTGTGGCGTCGAGTTTAGAACACGGCAAGCGAGTCGGTTGGTTGGCATGGACGGGGAAAGGGGGAGGGAGCGCGCGAGAGGGAGGTCCATGCGGTCGGGGCAGCAGAGGAAAGGAGAGGCAGCCGCTCCTTTTCCTACAGCCAGGGTAGAGAGACCCAGTTTAAACAGTCGTATACGGAAAACGTTTAACGCTTCTTCTCGCATCCGGAAGTGCGTTTCCCCGCTGCACAGGAGCTATACCAAAGCAGAGGTGCCGAGCACACAGTTGTAGCTGACAATGTACGTACATTGTCAATCTACAGCTGGGTGAAGGCCTAGACGACACCAGTCAATGGGTTGGTGAAAGTGGTATGCATAGACATTGGCCCAGAGCACAATACAATAACTTTTGCTGCACTGCCCTCTGATGACACCGTAGCCCCAAGGAAGCCCAGAGCACCCTGCGTGGCATCACGCAGGGTGGTCGCCCATCCAAGCACTACCCACCCACACTCAATCCTGCATAGCTTCCGAGATGCGACAAAATCGGGTGCATTGCGGAGCGAATTGGCCATAAGCAGCCGACTAGAGGGCAGGTTGCAGACACAGCAGCAGAGAGCCGAATCCAAGAAGCAAAAATGTGTTTGAAACAGCAGTAGCGTGAACCGATTCTGACACTGTGCACACAATGAGAAACTCGCGCAGAAACGTGCAGGCTGGAAAAAACAACAACAAATATGTATCATGAGTAATAATATACGGAAAAGGTGGTTTATGAAGAGCAAAAAGGTGCGATTGCGACCATTTAATCGGTTCTCCCATCATGCCCTGCGTGTCACGTGACATGGCCACACTGCGTGCGTAATGCACACAGCCTCTCTCGCTTAAGACACCAACTCAAAGAGACTTAAAGCTGTCACTACATTATTTTAGACAACAGCAGGACCAAGATACGACCGCTTGTGGGTTTACTCCTTAAGGATCATGTACTGTATCAGCCATCAAGTTAGCCAGTAATCACGCTTCCAGATAACAAAAAAGTGGCCCACATTTTGAGGCTCTTTTTTTGGAGTTAGATCACTGCCATCTGGAAATGGTGCGATCCACCGATAGCGGTTTTTAAAGCACATTGTCACGTGGCGGTGCAGGAATTTATCAAATGCGATCACGGGAGCAACAGTCCGAGAATTTCAAGTACCCCGAGCCCAACCTCAAGCCCTCCAACCGACGCACGGATGCGCTGGGGCCGTCCAAAGTTGTTCCCCTTTGGAATTCTACATCGGTATTATGTCCGCTTAAAAAAGAGATCAGATTTAGAAATCAGGAAGGTCCATGTCATCTTTCTGAGGTTGTCCACACAGCTTGGCCTGGAACTTTCAGGTCCCCAAACTGTTGTAGAGACATCAAAACACACATAAATCCCATAACGCCTTTAAAATGTCCATATGTGTTGAATGAATGCAAGATTGATATGTGCAGCACTGAAGTGCTTATGGAATAACAGGAAGCTTATGGGAGGAATGAATTTGGTTATTTGGAGAAAAAAATTACAGTACATTTTTCTGCTGTGCATTTCGAATAAAATGAAACACACGTTTTGAACTATTTTCACACTGTAATAATAATGCCGGTTTTAGCTTGTATATATATATATTTTGTGGAACCATGTGTTTTGAATTGTTCAGCTGTCATCAGAAGGCACATTTTAAAGAGGCAAAGATATAGACAAATGGCAGTCGACTTCCGCCAAGGCCCACGAGACAAAAAGTGGCGATTTAAAAAAAAAACACCTTTACAAGCTTCCTCTAGCATAAACCAACGATGCCAAATCTTTCAAGGCCACAGTAAGAGATGCCAAGTCTATATGGGTTGCCGTGCTGGGAAGTAACAGTGACCTACAAGTGTCAATTATCATCATCCACACACGGCCCTGTGCTTGGGAGGGGAAAGTTTTAATGCGATTTAATGGTGCACTTAAGTTGTGCCCGCAACATTTCAAGAATCCAAATGAAATACTGTGGCTTCCGTTGCAGCAAAATGATTGTTTTTACATATCCATTTATAATAGTATTTTATGTTTAACATATACAAAAAAATTACTAATTCTTAATTTACAATGCATTATTGCTTTTGTACGTGTACATTTGCAATGGGTAGTTAATGTAATACTTATTTGGGGATATGCCAAACATTCCAATGCAGAATGCTTCAGACGTTTGAGACTTCGGAAGGCTTTGCCAGATATATCAAGAACAATTCAGAAATACGCACATTTACAAAGATGATGGAAACAAAAAGCTGAGCAGTATGCAAGGAAACATCAAGAGAGGTGCACGTTTGGAATCACATCGGAGGGACAGAAAGAGGAACGCGTGGAATAAAACACAAGTTAGGGGACATTTCGATTTAAAGCTTTCGTGACTGCAGGGATTCATCTTCTTGGTTCTTTCGGTAAAGTCACGTAGAAGGGAAGTAATAAAATAATAAAAATAAAACATAATAAAATAATATAATATAATTCTTTTATAAATAAAACATAATAAAATAACATAATATAATTATTTTATTATGTTTTATTTTTATTATTTTATTACTTCCCTTCTACGTGACTTTACCGAAAGAACCAAGAAGATTAGGGGACATTGTTTTGACCATTTAAATACGGAACTGGGATTGGGAAAAGGGGACAGTCTTGGACATTATGCGAGAGCCGCGGTACTATGGTACCCTGGGGTACCGCCATAAGGTTCATATACACAAATAAAACAAAACTATTTTTACCTTACCAGGTGAAGCCCACTGAGCTATTAGCTTATTTTTCAGAAGCACTCTGGCCACAAATGATAGCTCAACAAAGTGGCTTATCATGTGGAAATGTATAGCAGCAAAATTATCGAATTAATACAGACGCATGTGGGTGATGGCCTGGGCTTGAGACCAACAACAGCGCGGCAAACAGGGTAAACACACCCGCGAGAGGACATCTACTGTGGCGAGGGCACCATGCAATCGGCGTGACCACGTGGGATGGTGACGGCTTTTGATAGGTCTTGATACAGCAGTGGATAGATATTAGATAGGGACGATGACGACAATGATTACAATTTTAACCAGACGTAGAAAATCAGAGGACGGTACCATTTTCAGCATAGGCTTCGGGGTCGCCAGACAGCATGTGCTCGTCCGAGGGTCTGCAAAGGACACAAAATGAACCAAAACGTTTCAATCAACAAACACTTTGTACAAGGCAGCAACAGAATGTCATAACGTAAACAAGAACCGCAATTACTGCACGGCATCAGATGCCTGCAGTGCGCTGCTAATAAGGAGATAGAACCGCTTCGATGGGAGTCCACTGTGCTTGCGGTTGAATCGTCATCATCATCATTGTACGTGTCCCTCCATGGTAATTAAAGTGAGTACCACTATGGTGAGGTTGCACCAAGAATGAGAAACCGGAAACAGCCATGTTGTTAAGTAACGGCCCGTTTCTACTGCATGCAAATGTAAGTACGGCGTTTTGTCAATCCACTGCTGGATGAGGGCCACCCACTTCGTGCGGGTCGTGGAGGTTATTTTACAGTACTTCACCACGTCGCCCCGCTGACTATGACAACCCTTTGTGCAAGGTGGTCAACCATCCAAGCACTATGCAGACTCTACCCCTGCTTTGCTTCGGAGACCTGGCGAGACCTGGCGCATTCCGGGTGATCTGATCGAAGGTTGCTTTCTGATATAGAAGCACTGCACCTTTTCGTGGCAAGGGCCATTCTCTGCTCAAAACAGATTACTCATTTCATAAACCTTGCAGGGATGAAGGGCTGTGCTCACTGCAATTCCATTTGGGAGTTGAGAAAACGAATCAGGGTGCCACCTGGCTGGCTGGGTTAGCTTTCAGATGCGCTTCTGCGGCCGTCTGGAATGCTCTTCCTTCCGATATTAGGAGCCACTTGAGCTATGCACTTTTAAATCTCGATTGAAAACTCATTTCTTTAGAACTGCTTATTGTGTTTAGTTTGTTGTCCTTCCCCCGCACCACCGATCAGCCGTTGGCCATGTACGGTGCTAAAAAAGTTAACTGACTGGTTCAGGATCAATAACGGAGATGAGCACCATCAATAGGGAGAAATTTTAATTTTCAGACCGCTAATCAGCCATTGGTACAAAACAAGCCCGTTAAGCGCCACCATTCGCCGATGCTTACAGATTTCCACTCTGCTGGTTTGACGTTTTCGTTCCGTTCATCACTCGCGCCATCTCGCTGAGCAGCGTCAAGGAGTCTCTCTCGAACTTCTCAAACGCCTACGGGGGGGGGGGGGGCGTGCAACGGGACAACGCACGGGAGAAAAGGGCGAGAGATCATCGAGCACGTGTGCAGCCCCATTGTCAACCCACTGCTTGACAAGGACCTCCCGGTGCCGTGTGGGTCATGGTGGTGAGATGTGGTGTACTCGTGTTTTACAAAAATTTACACTGGGGAGGCTCAGGCCAATTCCCATTCCTGTTGAGCATCGTGGTCAGGATTTCAACCTGGATCATCAGCATTGTAGAAGTACATTTATCACTGTGATATCTTACCACATACTGTCAGGCATTTTTCCTCCTTAGGCTGCCACTCGGTTATGAGTCTCGACCACTGGCGAGTAAGAGAAAGCTCACCATGGTGGCGAGATGTTAACTACCTCGCCTGATATACAAGAGGTCGTGGGTTCGATCCCAGCCCAGATGCCTGTATATCTGGAGTTTGCATGTTCTCCCCGTGGTCGCATGGATTTTTCTCCGGGTCCACTGGTTTTTCCCTTCACATTTAGAATCAACATCACGTGTTAAGAGTATTTAGCTGCGATACATTTCCACGAGAAAGGCCACTTCGTTGGGCTATCATTCGTGGCCAGGTGGCCTCTGGGCCTTACCTGCTAAAATAAAAAAAATTGTTCAGTCTAGTTTTACTTGCCTATAATTCACAACGCCAGTCAGTCAATGCAGTGCTGAAGGCTGGGAGCACAGACGTGGGATCATATAAATACAGTCCGAATATTGCTCCACTGCCCTTTGCTGCATCACATATAGCCCCACAGCCTATCCAGGTTTAAAGCCTGCTTAGCTTCTATGATCTGATGAGATCAGGCACAATATCTTGCTTTGGTCATAGGTGGAGATATACTCGAAGTAGGTGACAATGAAACAAGTTTTAGGTCTCCAAATAAGAGCAAAATGTGTTTTCAAAACTACACACAGTGGTCAAGCGGCACACGTTACCACCAAATGACCCCCCCCCTCCCCATGGGCCCTCGAGGATCACGTGACCGCGACTTCACCCTGCACGCGTCACGTCGTCGCCGCAAACTCAATACGTGCGTCAATATTGCTACGCGTTATCATTAGGCAGCGAATGTAAACGTCACACACGATTCACATTTCACGTGGGAAACACCCAGTATTTGCAGTCTCCTACTTACGAACACAATTTATTCCTGAGCCCTGTTCGTAAGTCGAACCGTTCGTTAGCCAGAACACAGCAATCTACCGCATTTAAATACCCACGCACACACAAGCACTCACTCCTAGCACGAGGCAGACTCGTTTATATCCCGCGAAGCATCGCTCAGCCGAACAAAATAGTGCCGCGGTTCGATGTGCCAGCAAGAGTTTGCGTTTTAAGTCAATGTAAAAAAAAAATGAATACATAGGGATGGAAGCTGATTCGTAAGTGCTTGTGTTCGTAAGTTGAGGATTGCTTGTATGCGGCTTTTAGAGGGCTCTTTATATGCATGCATCGTTACATTATTTTCACAGATAAGCAATGGACAGAGTGCTGGTTTGGAAGGGGAGTGCATTTGAGCTGTGACGCACCATGCGCTTAGAAACCCAGTCCACGTGATTGTGCTTCAGCGTTCCTCCGAACTCCTCCGTCAGCTGACATGGCTCTATGTAGCGCGTCAGTTTGTTAGCGGACACCAGGATGACCTAAAACGCAAACAACAACAACTGGTTATTTACACAGGGAAGCCTCAACTGGACCTCAAGACAATTTTTTAAAATATATATAAATATGCTACCCGAGAAAGTTGAACTGATTCTTTACTTGAGCATGCTCTTGATTGCAGGAGCAAACCAAAACTCCCAAGGAATATATCAGCATTCCATTACATGAGGGGATGTATACATGTCAATCCACTGCTGGATGAGGGTCTTCCAACACTGTGTGGGCTATTTGACCGTTCTGTATGACGCTGGAGCACAGTTAAGGTACAGCGATGGATTTTTGCTGCTTTGCCCTCTGCTGCCCATGGCACATCAGGGAATAACCTACAACAACCTGCTTGCTGTACTAACAACTCTTGGGCAACTCACAGCCCAGTAGGTGGGTGTTGCGATGGTGTTCATTTCTTGTTTACAGCAGCAACTGAAAATTCCACATTCCCGTGGAGGGGGGTAGGTCTAGGCACAGAAAAATCATTGTTGACTTCCCCGAAGCAGCACTTCGTTATGTCGACCTCGGGGAGATGATGAGCCAAGTTGAATCCGTTGCAGGACTTGAAATCGCAACATGATGACGTGTACGTCATCGGTTTTTCTTCCGATTGCGTTCCGATGACGATTCCGATAACGTACGTACCACATAGGTGTACGGCATCAGAACAGAATCGGAAGAAAAATGGTCATGCGGAAGGGCGTGTGACACACTTTGGTGCCAGCTGTCAGAGTGCGGTCGTATCGCTACAGTTCTCTGCGGTGAGCACAATGTCTTTAAAACAGCGGCGCAACGCCACTCTAAATAAAATTAACGCTAAATGCTTGCGCATTCCAAGATTCAGCGGTGAACGGGATCTGCCCTGCAACTCGCAAACGTCTCAGAAAGGGTCAATTGACAAAGGACTGTAATTCTTTTCAACATTCCTACTGAAACGTGCCTCAAAGCCAAGCCTGTTTTTCTCCTTCCAGAAGCAGAAGTGCGTGAACTTCTTGTCCCAGAAGTCGTCGGGCTTCACGACGCACACGAGGGACACTTCCGCCGGGATGACGTTCTGCAACGGGAGAAATAAAAACCACGCGTAATTGTATACGTGCGTATAGATCAGTGACGATGCAATATCCGGTGATCGCATTGCTTCCTGAAGACCAGTGTTCTTCGTCGCAAGGCCCGCGGGCCACTGGCGGCCCCTGGTGGCCTTTAGTGCGGCACCTGACAATACACAAATGTGAAAACACCCCACCACGTGGTCAAACCCAAAATGTGGCGGCCCTCACACTGATATGTTATCAGCGAAAGTGGCGTCCCCTCTGAAAATTAATGAAGGAACACTGCTGTACACCCAACCATTTTAATTGCCCATAGTTGTGTTTAGCACGATTAGCATGGTTGGCTACGCATGGTGCAAAAGAAGCTACATGATACATACATATGTAGTGTAATAACACTGGCTGCTGACGGAAAAGTGGTACTGACAGCAGAGGGCAGTATACACGGCAGCAGAGGGAGTATATACGGGGCTGAGGAGAACTAAAGCGAAGCTCAGGAAGGAGTCCGTCTGGAAGCCCGGGAACCTGCTAGAAGGTTCCAGAAAAGGGGCGGAGTGAGGCCACGCCGGGAGGATAAAAGGGGGCCCCCGGGTCGAGAGCTCGCGACTGTTGCTGGAAGTGGATCCAATCGCTGTGTTGCTATTCGTCACCTTCATCGCCGCCGTCTTAACCATCCTTAGACGCCGGTAGCTAGACAGCCTGCCAACTGTACTAGCTAAATAGCGCCGTCGAATTAGACGGATGTGTGACTCGTGTGTAAGCACGTAGGGCGTTTGTAGTTCCCCGACGCGCGAGAATAAAGAAGGTGCCTTAACGATCCGTCTCCGAAGTGCGTCACTACACATACATAGAAATTGAGGCTGATGAATCGAGAAATGGCTATGCAGTGGATGTAATGAAAGTAGAAGTGGTTGTAAATAAAACAATTAGGCTCGTGATATTCGATATTCAAACTGCTTGTGTGTAAATTGAGGCTTGTAAAACGAAGAGTGGTTGCATCTAAATTGAGGCTTGTAAAAATTGAGATTGATGAACATAGAAGCAGCGGTTGTTGACGAGGCCCAGAAGATGGGATCAAGGTCCTGAACTGGATTGCAAAACGTATCTGAGAGCTGCATTTGAAAAGGTGCTCCGTCGTTTCCGAGGCTACAATGTAGCCCAGGATTGCTCCTGGGAACCAGTTTCATTATACGCACTTACAATACTTTCAAATACCCTGAAACATGCATGACTCTGGGCTGCAGGAGTGGTTTCTGAACCTTTTTTGGATACTGTGCACCTTGTTAAAATTTTGTTTCAATCAAGTACGCCCCCCCCCCCTCTTGCCACACCCAACATGGTTCTGAGAAAGAAATAAATGAATAATGAACATCAATATTTGAACCAATTTCCCATTTCGTGAAGTATCCTAACTAGATAGCAACTGCAAGCGAATAAAGAATATACAAAATATTCAACGGACGCTTTGCATGCTGGTTACTTTTGGAAAGCACATTGTTCATGATGAGTGGGTTTAATAAGAAATTTTAGATCATTCTACATCACCATGCGGATTAAAATTTTACCCTAGTTATTTTATAACTGGCAGATTCGTACATCATTATTCACCAATAACTCTCATGTATGACATAATTTCACACATTTGAAAATCAACCCACGTACCCCCTGGGACACTGCCACGCATCCCCAAGGGTCCTCAAACCCCCCCCCGCCCCCGGTTGAGAACCACTGGTCTACGAGATACAGGAGGTGCGAGAATGGGAAAGGAAAAAAAAAGTCACCTGTAACGTCAGCACCACCGTCTTCACCAGATTCCACGCAGCCTTCCGCCCATCGACAATCACGGTGAAGCCACGGGACTTGCACTTCTCACTGCAATGCCGAACACCGTCCTCCAAATTATTATCAGCATTAATGCATGTATGTAGGTGAACTTCTTTCACACCGTGCGTAGCCAACCGTGTTAATCGGAGGTGTGGGGAAACAACAACAAACTAAATACAAAAAGCAGTTTTAAAGAAATGAGTTTTCAATTCAGAATGCGCTTCAAATTTTCAAGTTTTCAATTCATGATCTAACGGTGTCTTTGATGTCCAATGCACAAAGGATGTCACACTATGTGTCTGTGTTGTCTCTCTCTGCTTGTGTGTGTCTGTGTCTCCATGTCTGTGTTTTGTCTCTCTCTCAAATTTAGCTCTACCTGATGACGGTTGCTTGTGTTGCAATCGAAACGTCGTATTCTATTATTGAATGTATTTTCTTTCTACGTGACTTTACCGAAAGAACCAAAGAGTAATTCCTGTGGTCACGAAAGCTTCAAATCAAGTTCAAGCAACAGTCTGGTAAATGAATGGTGTCAACTAGTGACGTGATAACCACGTAGAGTTGTGGCTCTTGGGAGAATGTTTTTGTTTTAAGAAGCAACTTGGCAACGGGCGTCGCGTGACTTATCGTCACATGGAATGGTTATGATGTCTTCAATGGCAATTAAAATTGCCGGTGCCGCTGCCAAGCAACTTTAGCATAATGCGGAGCACACGCAACGTCACATTGGGGCTGCTGTTGGCATTGTGCTGTTAGGAGTTTTCATACAATGTGCAATGTAATATTAATGAAGCACTTGGTTCACACGGCAAAGTCTCGCCGAGTTTTAGGACCTGTTTGTAGCGGTCCTGCCTAAGGATGTTTGGCACGTTCCATTAATGTGACTTGTGGGATGAAATTGGCTCACACCATCGAAAACGCACAAACACAGAGGGGCATCACTCAATGCTCTGCGCGGATTAATTCACTCTACTTGCTGTACTGTCACGTCCTGGCCACCTTGCCAAAAGCCTTGGTGTGAGCAAACGTTTCTGAAAAAAGTTGTACGGGCAGGTGATGAGGTCGGAGGTCATTGTAGCTTAAGGGCAAACGCAAACAAATGACTCTGAGACCATAACCTTTCACCTGTCCAAATGAAAACCTCAAGAGCTGTCAAACCGGCCAAGAAGGATTACACAGAGGGCGATTATGTACACTCGTTTATCATAACAGAACATCATTATAATCAACGAATGATGAGCGACGACACGTTAAGTTTGATTTAATTCACATTACTATCCGTAGTAATGTTCTGCTACATACATTGCAGGTTACGCCGACACACGCTTTTGCTCAACTGGCGAACGGGGCTCTTGGTGGAGTAAAGTACGGGTAACACACCTCTGGGCAAAACGTCCCTCAAAACAAGCGGCAGACACTCCGTCTCCGCAGCTTTTACACCACATATGCTCAGTGCATTAATATCAACACACTCGGGGCTTTGGGGCGGTGTGAAATGCCATCCCACGAAAAAAAAAAAATTCTCCCCCAATTGTTTTTTCAGGAACTGTAGCGCTAGAGTGCAAACAAAGTTGCTCGCGGGCAAACGGCCAACTGGAGGGTTTGATATCCGAGCTTCACGGTGGCGCCTGGGCTGCTGAATGTCGCTCCTGGGTTTTGGGGTGGGGAGGACAGGGCCGACTTGCCTGGGAATACTGAGGAGGTAGTTAAGCGTCACGTTGATCTCGTCGATGTTGTTCTGATCCGAGTTGAGAGGAATCGTCAGGATGAGGCCGGAGCGGCGATCTTTGCCACCTGCAGGGGACAGAGATGGCGACGGTGTGAGACAGAGAAGCACTCCGCGTATTTCTGTTACGAGTTCTAAATTTATACTGCTGCAGCCGGACTTCTCACCTGCACCGGTAAATGACGGCGCATCGCACATTTACCTCAAATGCTTCCACTATCTCCCAACCCAAGCGCAGACCACTTTGAAGATCACACTCACCATTATTCAGAAGTTCCACAGACTCAACCTTACCCATCTGTCCCAACCTCTCATCTCACTCTACTCTTCTCCAGCTACTCCACTAATTCTCGCATCTAAATCTCACCCTAGACATGTGTGAAAAAGAGCCTCATTGCTCATTGGATTACTCCGGTCTAAATAAAGATGATCATTAATTAAATACAATTCTGACTCCCCTCCGTGCACGCTTCTCTCTCATCTCACTCTACTCCCCTCCATGCACCACTTCTTCCTCTCCCCTCGCATCCGACTCTACCCCCCTCACATTGCTCTCCTACTTCTTCCCTCTTATCCCTTCCCCCTGCCCAAGTCCAGGCTCAAGAGTCTCTGCCCACGCATGGCTGCCACTATAAAATAAATATACGCACTTTCACTTTTCTGGAGAGTATCTTGAGATGTGCACCCCATTTTGCCTAAAGAATTCATGTAAAATGAAATGTAAATGATATATTCATCAAAAGGGATAATTTATAATCCACGCCAGAGGTGGTCTAGCTGTTTTAAGATTTTTTTTTGGATAAAATTATTGCATCGAACTGATATACAATATTTATCGTAAAAATGTTCACTGGTTATCCTTTGGAAAAGCCTTTTCCCATCATAGGAATGTGGAATTTTCAACTCTGGCTCAGGGCCTCCAATAGAGATGAGCGGTACTCCACACTAAATTAGTAGTAAATGAACTCGCTGCGTAGTACTGTAACACCTCCAACCAAATCACCCAGAATGCGCCCGACCTCATCATATCTTGGATGGGAGGCATCGCAAAGCCAGGATAGTGCTTGGAAGGGTGTCCCACCATGTACAGCAGCACGTTATATGGTGCAGCACTGTGTGTGTGTAGAGCAGCAGAGCACGGGGCAGCCAAATCCATTCACGTTCTGCAAGTCTACACCAACCCAGCACTGACCATCGTGGTGAAGTATGGATAAAAAGACCCTCATGCCGTGGAGAGGCCCGTCATCTCGAAGTGGATTGACAAAAGGGCCGTATATATGCAATCACAGTGCACAAAAGTGCAGGGCGACTGCATACGTTAGGACCATAATTGGTTCCACCTCTTACAATAGACACCTTGTTTGAAAGGGGCCACTCAATGTGTAAACACAGGTGTGAGTCAGCGACTGCAAATTCAAATTATCCAAAGACAAATGGGTAATGCTGTGGGCAAGCTACGAGTGTGTGTATGGGGGTTGTTACCAACTCTAGGGGTGGGAAGCACTATTTAAGTTCCTGGTGTTCATTGAGTTATTACTCATGTCACCGATAAAGTTTGTTTGGATTTCCCCCCCCCACCAAACTCCCACCCCCCCCTCCACCAAAGTTTGTTTTAATGGTTTTATTTTTGTTTCGGCCAACAGTGCGTTTAAGTGGCTAGACTGTGCCACGCGATATGCCCGACTTGAGTTTTGTGGTTGATGATACATGAGCAAGTCATGATTACGGCAACAAAAACTGTGTGAACTTTGTGAAAGCCTTCTTTGGTGGGAATTTTGGGTAGTTTTTTTTTTCTCCAGTGCAAATTAATGTGCAAAAAAACATCTAGATTGTACACTTAACTGTTGAAAAATACACACGTATGGCGTTTGTCAATCCACTGCGAGACGAGAGACGCGCTCCCCCCCCCTGCCACACTATGCAGGTTGTGGAAGTTATTTAACCATACTTCACCATGCTGGTGAGTGTGGGTTGGTATACCAGAATACACAGCCTAGGTGTGCCTCTACAAGAGCTGTTTTTGTGTTTTGTTGTTTCGTTTCCATTTCATGACCTATGACCAAATTCACGGTAGCCTTTTTCTTTACGATGCAGAAGAGTGTTTCAACAATGCAATATTGATACGTTTACCATTTCCTGCATATAATAATGCTTTATAGCGGGGCTATAGCATTTGAACATTGTTGTGAAAACAGATGTGGGTTTCATGGGCCACAGTCTCAACCGCAACTCAAAATTGCATTCTAACGTTGTGGCGTTCAAACAGTGAAATAATAGACGCGTTATGGAATTCTCAAATGCTGAGAAGCCAGAGGGGTCAGGGGTCAGGTTGTTTGGATGAAACTCAAGTATTCTGGCTTCAGCCTAATTCTCCCTCTGGCTAACCCCCACTCCCAGCTGCTTGGCAATGAACACACAGCATGCCCACCCCTGCACCATCCACCCCAAATCACATTCACCTAATCCGATTCCACAATCTGCCCATTTCTAGAATCCATCTCGTCACTGGCTGAAAGCTTAATAGTAACAATGACATTCCTTGCTTAGGCCCGCAGCTCTGTTTCAACTTATTGGGGCGTTTATCCTGGCTACATTGCCAGTTCATTCCAGTTCTGGTGAAGTATTAATGTATTTCGAGGCACAAGCACATCTTTGCATTTGCACATTCGTCCTGTAAAAAAAGCTGAGGCAGTGTTTTTTTTCTTTCCACCCAGCTCATCCATTCAGAAGCAGGGTCAAACTCAGCAATCTGAAGGTCATGGGACTCCCCCGGTGACCGATCGTAAAGAAACACGATTTGTGTCACGTCAAAGCGGGCTAAAAAAATATGACAAGCACAAACATGCGGAGAAATTGGGATGAACTGGGATGAACCGGGGACTGTAAACAATAAATTGCTTTGGACATGCTGCCCTCAAAAGTGTCCCACAAATACCAACAATTAACCAAACAAACCCAATGCACCCACTCGGAGCTACAAGCTCTTAAATGGCATAAAAGCAGTAGCTTAGTGGGTGGATAGTTGGAAGAATGTAGGTTTAAACGATAATTCAAGTAAAATAGAACTGGTAAATACACATATGAATGACAGAATACGAATTCATTTCAACACTTCATACATTCATATTGTATTTTATACCCAGAATCAGAATCTTTATTCATCCTAGGAAAAATCCAAATCAAATATCAAAATGTTTCCCACGTATCATCGTTTTACCTTTAGTCTATTTATTATACGCTGCTTAACTCCCATATTCACGCAATGCATTAATACGTTTTATTGCATATATAACAAATATCCACATACATTAAATAAAACAGAACCTGCTGGAATTCTGTATAAGAGACCTCGTCGAGTCTCAATACATTTTTAAAGAGGGTCCTGCATTGGGATGTACGGCCGCTTCCTCTTTAACGTGATTGTAACAAAACCACAACAGAATACACAACAACAAGACGGCGCCAGAAATTACCCGACAGAAATGCCAGCTTCTTCTTCAAAATTTCCAACAGCATTGCTTCTTCTATATTTGACACAAACTTCTGCGGAGTGCCCATGTTTTTGTCCTCTGCGAGAAGGAAAAACATAACAATGAACATTACATCAAGTGTGACACGGCATGGGTGTGGCTCTTATGATTATTATTGATAGTATTACAATGCAGAGCAAGTGTGTGCACGTCAAACCACTGGCAGATGAGGGGCCTCTTCACGCCCGTAGATTGATGAGAGTGAGGAGAATAGAATGTGAGAGCATAGAAGTAGAGGACAACAATGGATTATGCTGCTCGTGATACAAGGTGGTCGCCCATCCAGACCCAAACATGCTTAGCTAGATCTGACGAAATCGGAGGTATTCTGGGAGATTTAGTCATAGGCACTATTAAGCACTAATCATAAACGTACTATTGACTATTTTCACCATACGTATGCGATTACCCGTTAAAAATAGTTTAACCACTTGTGCAATGCAGTACGAAAAGTACGGTGGCATAATCACGCCCAACTCTGAAACAGTAAAATAAAATAAAAACAATTCTAAGGATGTGAACTCAAGGTTACCATTCCCAAACATCGGCATTGTTTCAGACAAAACAATACCTAACGAAGCGCATTTTGTAATGGCCCCTTTTAACTAAATGTAAGCAAATCTCACAAACTCCCCTGAGAATATCCCACAAAAACACCAAGTTTGTGAGCGCATGCGAAGTGTCATTGTGAAACACTTCACTTATAACGTGTACAGCTCCAATGATGAATGTCTTCCTATGTGATACGGACCTATGGGGTTACTGGACCATGCTTCACCACACTGGTCAGTGCGGGTTGGTGAAGTTGAGGAGCATAGGAGGTACAGTACAACAATGCATTTTTCTGGACTCTTTGCTGAAAATTGCAGGGGCCTGCTTTATGAATTGTGGTCGCTTCTCAATCATCACCATCCCTGCTTCAGCTTCTGAGTTCTGATGAGACTAGCCGCATTTCAGGTGATATGGTCAAGGGCAGTAGTAAAAACAAATCATATTAAAACAGCAGCGCATTCCAGAAAGCGGTAATGGTATATTCAAGTGTGGATATTGGCCATGAGCAAAATAACAAGGCAACAACAAAACACACACAGATGTGGTTGCAGTCAGATTATCACATGGTATATTGCACACATAATCGTGTTTTACAAAGTGCGAGGAAGCTGAAACTTGCCACAAATATAGTCGAGTATTTGGTAAGGAATAGAACGTTTCTAAGAACCAATTACAGTGTTGTCTCATTTGTGCTACAAACAATTCAGTTCTTCCGGAGAATGACTGGTTGAGAGAGGTCTCATTCCCCGTTAGGAAATGTTTCACGTCTCACGCTTAAAACACTTACACACACTGGATACAATCCCTTTGGGTAATCAGTAGACAAAGTAATTCGCTTCCTAAATCCGATCGGAAGCCGGCAAAGTCAGCATCCAGCAAGCACATTAATAAGCAACGCTTACTTTTGCCTAAACACCCCAGAAAACGAATAGCAGTCACAATCGACTTAAATCACCTTTCGCTTGGGTCGCGGCAGTTTTCCTCGTTTTAAGAACGGCCCCTTTACAACAACAAACAAATACACTCACGACCACATCCAGCAAACAACAAAAAAAACCACCCTAATCACAGCCAGGCCGGCAGCGTCCAATTACTCGTGAAACGTGTTACAGACGGCACAACACAACAGGGCACACATTGATAGCGGCGCCGTGGATAAATAAATATCAGCAACAACGGCGTTTACATCAACAATATCGCGAATATAAAAGGACACGCACACAACAAGGGTGGCAATGTAAGTGTTCATTTTTGACACTCGAAGGCGTTCGCAAATCAATAAACGCAAATCGACAACCGCGCATTCACCTAAACAAAAACCCACCCCGAATCACGGGAAGACAACTGTCGCTTATTATAACTTCACGCGATTATAACTCGAAGGGTTTACAGACCGACAAGGTTACACAACATCCATAAGCGCCGTTTACAAAACACGTACGCGTGTAGCTCAACGCAAATAACGTATGTTTTGTTAAAGAGAAAAAAACACATTTCGGGGGACGGGGGCGTGCGGCCTGATCCCTCTCTGCGGGGAAACTCCCACCGAACCCCGGCCGCCCTTACTAGTCTACACCGCTTCGCACTGCACCTACGGGGTCCCGCTCTAGGCCCTCGCCGCCACCTATTGTCAAATCTCGCGTTTCTGTGCAGCGGCAGCTTCTTTATAAAATTCTCACCACAACAACAACATCAAATACCCCAACGATCGCAGCCGAACGAAGCGAAAATTATTTAACAAAAAAAAAACCACCGACCGAATCTCTCTGTCTCTCTCATCTCACCTGTCCGCGCGCGCGTGTGTTTTTTAAATCTTTTAGGGTGAAGCGGTGTTTTGTGTCTTGTCGACGGCGTTGCTTGCTGCTGGAGGTTGCTTGCTGCTGGAGGTTGCAGCAGGCAGCAGCGTTGTGCGATAGGCAGAGCACAGTTATTTTCGGAGCGAGGAGGGGGGAGGCGTTTGGCCTTCCCCAGTTGCCTTAAGTACGTGGGGGCGGGGGGTGGGAGGAGCTGGTTGCTCTTAAGGATGAGCGAGGAGAAAAAAAAACACCACGTAATTATCCATAATACAGGGTTTTTGGGTTACATCGCGTAACTATATAAATGTCCATAATACAGGACTTTTGGGTTAGTTTGCTTAAATACATAAATGTCCATAATACAGATTTTTTTGGGGGTTAGATTGCGAAAATATGTAAATATCCATAATACAGGTGTTTTTTGGGTTAGATCACGAAAATATATAAATGTCCAAAATACTGGATTTTTTTGGGGTTAGATTGCGAAAATATATAAATATCTATAATACAGGTTTTTTTTTTTTGGGGTTAGATCACGTAAACAAAAAAATATCCATTATACAGGGTTTTTTGGGTTAGATCGTGCAAATATATAAATGTCCATAATACAGGGTTTTTTTGTGTTAGATCACGTAAATATATAAATATCCATAATAACGTTTTTTGGGGTTACATTTCGAAAATATATAAATATCCATAATCCAGGTTTTTTTGGGTTACATCAGGTAAATATATTAAAGTGTCGTTAAACCCGCCAACACCCGACACAACCATTGAGTAAGGTTTGACACGTAAAACAGAACGTGGCCAATTCGTCACTAGCACAGCACACCGGTGTGTTGGAGAGCCAAGCCACAACATTTACAATCTGAGTCCAACGTTTCGCCAGTAATTACAACTAGCTTCATCAGGCGGCAACCAGATTTACGTAAAGTTATACCATTTGAAGGAGCAACACAAAGCATCCTTAAGAGTATTTAAATATTCATCTTCTTGGTTCTTTCGGTAAAGTCACGTAGAAGGGAAATAATAAAATAATAATGAATAAACATAATAAAATGTTTTTTTTATTTTAGATGAATCCCTGCAGTCACGAAAGCTTTAAATCGATATTTAAATATTGGCAATGGGGCTGGTTCATAAATTAAGAAATCTTTTGACCAGAATCTTTATTTTAGACTGGAGGAATCCGATGAGCTATGAAGCTCTTTTTTTGACAGACATCCTATTTTTGCATTTGTAAAAATAACGTAACGCTTCTCTCCTTTTTAACTGAGAAACTAAACGGAGTGAGGTGTTGTTGATGTTCACACCACCACTGGACGTACAACCCAGAGGTCATCGCTTATATTCACACACCTACCGGATTATAAGACGCACCCAATGTTTGTTTTCATATACAGGGGGTGGGGTGGGGGGATGCTGTATCCTGGGAATGTCTAATCTTATGTATATGTATTTGTTATATTAAATACATGTCATTTAATGCTAAACACAGCCTCAAGAGTTTTAAATGTTGGCAACGGGGTACAAAGCTTGGGCTGGATCCCAAAGAAGCTCATCATTTCTAATCAAGTTGTACACTTTAGTGATTTAATATGAAACAGGAAAAGCATCCTTAAGAGTTAGCACCATATGGTCACAATACTTGCAAAAGGGGCTCTATGCCAGAAGTGGTTATTAAGGAGTTTTTTTTACATTGGCCTGCGTTCGGCAGTGGATTGATCGTAGCTAATTGTGATGAAGGGCGAGGCCTTAAGGAGGATTCAGTTCAACAAACATAATTTATTCTATAGCTAATTCATTGAATACAATAAGAAAATAATTCATAAGAGCATTTAAACTGTTGCAATGGAGTGTAAGCGGTTTACTCAGAAAGAATCTGGTATAATCTATCATCCTGTTTACTTTGTTGATTGAACATTCAACTATGAGCAGGAAGCATCCTTAAACGTAAGCGCCATATGGTGAGAAACTATTACTGTATTGGCAAATGTGGCACACTATTTAAACTGGCTCTTAAAGAGGTACTTTCAAAGTTAGAAATGATCGTTTCTATTTTTAAACAAATAATTATCACCTACCTTTTACATAAGATTCGCAGCCTTATGTGTTGACTTCATTCCCAAACGTCGAGACTAACTCAAGGTTTTTTTTTACTGGTTTAATATGCAAATTTTACTTAGCGGCATATATCTCCTTAAGAGCCATTGGTTTAATATTGAAATGTTGCAAGTGGGTCACTTGGGTTTATACAGCTGTAAGAAAAGGCTTTAGCTAAGAGTATTGAATGTCTTTATTAACGGACAACGGAGTCCTCTTTAAGAGTTAGGGGAAATGCCATTCCCAAAAATGATGGACATATGTGGATAGGACAATTATATATTTCATTTGCTGGAAGACAGCAAAATAAACAGTGCTAACTAGTCGCCCTATCCTTTCGGTGGAAAAGTAAATGTTTTAGTGACTAAAGGAAGTATTACATGCCTCCGAGTGCTGTGTGCTGACAATAACGCACAGCAGTTTAGGCTGCAGTTGATGAAAGCTGGGATTTTAATTCCATGTGAGGTCTCTTTTGGAGTTCAGGGTGCCCGTCTTGCTGTGGTGGAATTTACCCAGCCGTACTTTTTTCTGCAACATTCCAATCACAGCCTGCAATGACCGTAATTCTGTTGCAAGAGTTTAGTGATGTGTTGTCCGCAAGTGGGAGTTGTCCTGGTCGTGGGGTTTGTGAACATTCAGGATGTATCGGCCCATGAGATCTGAGCGTTGGGAGAGGCGCGTGAACCTGACCCTCATGTGCACTAGAATCGCCACCCCTCCACCGTTGGAGGCTTTGTGCGTGGAGTGGAAAACCCCAAATGCCGCCCACGTTTTGTCCCGATTCCAGATGGGAGAGATGGGTCGCCTGAAATAACCTGTAGAGAGTCAGTCCCTCCTCCCTCTGTCTCTTGACCGGGTGATTGAGGCCGTTCGCATTCAGGGAAGTAATGTTGAGTTTGTTGGGGGTAGGGATGGAATGAGCGGCTGGAAGGGACGTGAGCCTCTGCTTTCAAGATGAGCCCCTGTTATTTTGGCGGCAGGGAGTTTTACATCTTCGTCGGACGGGGGGTCTGAGGTGTAGGGATTACGAGACAGTGGAGGGTAGGGTGAGGGTAGTGCTGATGGAAGCCAACATGTCTTGAATCTGGAGGCTGGGTTTGACTTATCCATTATTATGAAGCATCAAGGCACAAACGAGAGGAAAATACAACAGCGCCCAGGTACGTAAAGCTGGAATAGCTGGCTGAGATTACCGCTCATCTCACGATTCTGTCCTTTAAAAGCAGTACCCCACCCCACCCACGCACCTCCGATTAACACGGCTGGCTACGTACGGTGCAACGGAAGTTCAACGTACGAAAGTCATCAAACTAGGAGCCAAACGTCGATTTTCCCAGCACGATGGAGGGAGGGGCGAGAACCAATCTGGCCGAGCCGACGATTCTACTTCCATGCCCCTGTAGGCAGAACCGTCCCTAGGGCACGACGAATCGAGGCGACCGACCCGGGCCCCGTGGTTTGGGGGGGGGGGGCTTCGACGTCACAGTGTAAAATGTTACATTTCTGGTTTAACGCGTAGGCTTTCGCGACCAATTTTATTCACTATCTTGGCAATTCGTCCGATGATGCTGGATGTAATTGCCAGCGAAACGTCGTACTACGCAAATTGTAAATGTTGTGGATTTACTCTCTCTGAAGTAGTAAACTAATTTGCCGTTTTGTCTTACGTGACAAATCCCTTACTAATTGGATGTGTCGGGTGTTGGAGGGTTACGACACATTTATACTTACGCGATCTAACCTAAAAAAACCTTTATTATGAATGCCCGGTTTAGTTTGAAGTCGTCGGTGGGGTTGGTGGGAGGTTGGTCCACACGGCGAGATTTGCCCCGGGGCCCCGCACCCCGCTTACGGTCCTGCCCCAGGGCTCTCTGAACTCCACGTTGATGTTCTTCAACGAGGGCAACTCACGAGAGCGCGACTCCCTGCATTCATGTCAATAATTCAACGCTCGCTCATCTGACCCTCTCATCCGTAGAGCCGCCGTCGTGGATGATGCGGTACGGGTTACTGGTGGCTGTGTATGTACTCCATGCTGAACTTATTTCGCACCGCACGTGGCCAACCCTGCTAATTAATCGGAGGTGCGGGGTGCCCTGTCACCGGGTGGTGGTGAGGGTGATGTAGATAAGTAATATAATAAAAAACTTTTTTTTAAACACGCTATTATGAAATGTACTCGTAATGGCAGAACTCCACGACTCCAGGAAGTGGCCCCGAAGCTTGCCATAACGTAATTGACAATGATCAATTACAGCCAACGTCAGTTGACCGTGGACAATTAGACCCAAGACGAAACATAACATATTACAAATAATGTTTAAATATATATCTTTTATGATAGAATATAGTATTGGCATCAGTATGACATGAGTATACTACTTTTTTTTACCAAGTTTGCAGTCGATACCACATTGGGAAGTGGGTTCAAATTGAGTTACAAGATTTGAGGATACAACAACAACAACAACGACAACAACAGACAGAGTGAGTTAAATAAAAGCGTGTAAAAGAAACGCGCTCATTTGTCGCAGCTCTCGTACCCGGTTCGATCGAATCGAATCGGCGACCCCATGTCCAGTCTGCTGACCGTTTCACCAGGGAGGCAGCCCTTTGCCCACTGCTGACACACGCGACGCAGCTCATAAGGCAGTCAACTGGTTCGTACACAAAGAGCTGTTTATTCATTTGACACTGGGTGTCTTTGTCAAAGCTCTGCACGATAACACACGCGGTGCTGATAATGAGAGGGGTGCGGTGGATGTAGGCTAGATTTGCACAAAAGGGTATTGTTAAAATAGGGAAAGCGCAACAGGCTATATCTACCTTCTCCCGCCGAGTGTTACGATGTTACAACATAATGTGCATTTGCACAGCAGTTAGAAATAAGGCGCCCGCATCTCAAGACCCAGTACAGAAAGAATGTGAATGTTTGTTTTAATAGAGGGAGAGAGAGTCAGTTCGTCATAGCCAGGTCTTAAATCAAGGGTTGAACGTACGTATGTTGAACTTCTTTCGCACCGTACATAGCCAACCGTGCTAATCGGAGGCCCAGTGTTGAGTCTGTGGGCAGTGTTAGTCTATTGGCAGTGTGTTTGT
>CM025627.2:8322873-8337208 GCA_014621495.2 Entosphenus tridentatus
CTGGCAAAGTTTAAAAAGGGTTTCAGAGTTTAGGGTTAGAGGTGGGCAGGAGAGCATGCAGAGGGGGTGGGGGGGGTGGGGGGGGCAGTGAGCACAGCACGCCATGCAGCACACACAACATGCGCTCCACGATCACGCAGGCGATGGGGGGGAGCGGGCGGGGAAAAAGGAGCGGAAGAGAATAAAAAAGATTACGAGCAAAGATGTTCAGGGAGGGACGCCTTTGCGTCCAAAGTTGGGGTTCTTGAAATTATTTATGGGGCTGCGGTAGATTGGGTTTTCTTGCTGCTAGGAGAAAAGAGAGAAAGAGCCAAGGAAACGTTATGCAGTCGCGACGTCGAATGGAAACCACACTCGGTCGAATGCAGACAGTCCAGTCGATGGAAATGTTACGCGGTTCTGGTGAAAGGATGATACAGCTCAAGATAGGGAGTATGCATGGAGGTGTACACGTGTATGTGTGCGTGTAAATGTGTTTGTACGTTGAATTTCTTTTGCACCATACGGAGCCAAACGTGCTAATCGGTGGTGCGGGGGGAAGGACAAACTAAACACAGGAAAAAAATGCGCACGCATAAATGTTTGCGAATAGGTGTACGTGTTCGTTTGTGTTTAAATTAAGCGTGTAACGGTGCAACGATTAAGTGGCAATTCGCATACGTTGTTTGTAAATGGTTCATGTAAACCTAGCAGCCGCTAGAGGCACTACATTCACCACAAAAGAACGAAAAAATATTGATTCTGGAACTGAATCATGTTACCGAATCATTACAGTTCCATCAAATCGCCAGATACAAATCATTACATGCCCAGTGTGAAGGCGTTGTGTCTAACAAGGGCTTGAAGCTTCGCTAACGAAAAGACTTTCAAACGACTTTCAGATGCACTGGCAGCGTGCCCATGTTACGCTGCCACAGTAAAGTGGTGAATTAAAGGACGCGTCGAATGGCACGGCCAATTAAGGGTACGGCGAGTGCCCTAACCCTAGTCCTGACTCTCCTCCGTATGGTAAATCTAGCCCGAACCAAAGTTCTTACTCTATCCGTAACCCTCACCCGAACACCAGTGCTGCCTCAAGTCCCGAACCCTCACCTCAACCCTAACCTGGCCCCTAAACCTGCCACGCCGGGCGGTGGGACGGGGCCAATAGCCCCCCCCCGCCCGTACCCGTGCCCGCGCGTCTCACCGTGTCCCACTTGGCGTTCATGCGGTCCTTCTCGAACTTGGCGAACTCGCGCCGGTCGTGGATGATCATGAGCAGCTTCCAGATGAGCAGCAGCGCAAGGCCGATGAGCACGATGCCCGCCACCACGCCCGCGATGATGGCGATGATGTTGGGCTCCTCGGGGCACTCTGCCACGACAATGGGGCAGTGCACGATGACGAGTGGGCACGTCAAAATGTTGTCTTTCGAGTACGTGGCAGATATCAACTTAAAAAGAGCGATATAGCAGCTCATTGTGGCCTTACCTGGCAAAAGAAAACAATATTTAAAAGTTTATCTCATCGCTCCATCTGCTCAGTGGACGTGCTATGAAGCTCACACATTTCCTCCGGCTGCCACTGTCATTCTGCAGTGTCGTATAGTCTCAATGAATAAGCAAACATAGAAACAAATACATGTCACAGGATTGTGAGTGATGGTGGCGGTTTGGGTATACCTTTATTCATTTGTGTGTTAGCCACGGCTGATGATGATTATGGAACAATGATTCTGTCCTCAAACAAGCAATGGGTGGCACACAGAAGTACTGTTGGGCCAATACTCGTTTTCCAGCAGCATTCTAATTTAAGCAGGAAAGATCTGGACCAGTTTCGACCTTCTGGGGCTCATCAGCAGGTTTTAAACAAAAATCTGCTGTAGGGGTTTCTAGAATCAAAAATCAAAGAACACTGCTCAGGCATGGATCTGGAATAGAACCCAGTTAACCGAAATAGCAGAGCGCGCTGCCCAGCCACTCATGCCAGCAGCTTCCCAACCCCGTTGCTGTGCACACCACGGTCAGCAAATTACTTTTGCGAAGCAAAATCACTGCAGGAAAAGTGAACAAATCATTTGGCGCTGCCGCTGCATTGGCAGTTGTGCACAAGCACAATGAACAAAAAAAAACCCCTCACATTCTTCAAACAATACTGGGGCCTTAAGAAGGGGGAAAACTATATATACGTAGGTGACATTTCGGGCAACGGCTAATTTTCATCGCGCATAAGTAGGTCGAGCCGATTGATTTTCGTTGTATCCAAGCGATCGTTCACGCCGCCTAGAAAATGTTCCCCCCCCTCTCTGGGCACCTGCCAGTTCTGCTCAGTGTGGAGTGCAGCGAGCGCCAGCTTCGTCGTCACAAACTGCACGGCGCACAGCGGCGACGGCAGAGGCCGCAAACGGGTTTTGATTCCTTACCCGTACCCGGCCGCACCAGGGTCGCAGACGGGTACCCGTACCCGTACCCTACCCGATACCCGGCTACCCGTACCCTACCCGATACCCGGCTACCCGTACCCGGCCGGGTATCGTGTAGGGTACGGGTACCCGATTGCGACCTCTGGGATGAAGCCATGTTGCAGGCGCGGGTGGGTTGATTCTAGGAACTTGAATAGTGAGAAGAGACAAGACGTTGGGAAATGAGTGACAAACGGTTACTCACCAGTGACTCACGGCCTACCCGTACCCGGCCGCACCAGGGTCGCAAACGGGTACCCGTACACGTACCCGGCCGGGTACGGGTAGCCGGGTATCGGGTAGGGTACGGGTATCGGGTACCCGGTTGCGACCTCTGGGCGACGGGGCCGCCTGCCCAGGGTCGCTAGAAACGTTACCGAGCGGAAACAGCCACTCGTGCTTAGCGGTAACGTTTGGGATGCGACGTGACCGGGAGATGGCACCGCGGCAATGGATCATTGAATTCATCAGCGAAGTGCATTTGAGGGTTATCTCCTCGCGCGCGTGCATTGGCTTTCTCCACAATAGTATTTACGCGATCTAACCCAGAAAAAAAATCTATACAATGGATGATATTGGTCGCGAAAGTCTTCTAGGTGTTAAACTGCATTTGCTTTTTCTCCGGGCATTCCAGTTTCCTCCCAAATGCTAAATGATAATTTGTGGAAGTGGCCAAAGAAGCAATAATTTTTTAACCGAGGCGCCCAGCCTAGAAAACTAAAACACGGAGCTAAAAGGGGGCCAACGTCACAACTGGATGAAGGCCCCAAATAACTCCCAAGGGTCGTGGGAGTTATTTTGCTGGTCATTGCGAGCTGAAGGTAGGGGACACAGACGTGGGAGCCTGGAAGTAGAACACAACGACAGATGTTGCTGCGCTGCTCTTTGCTGCACACCATGATGACGACGACAACGATGAAAATTACGATTACAATGACAACAATTGCGACAAATTTTTTGTTAAAACGGTGATGACAATGATGGCAAAAACAACGGTGATAAAAACGACGATAATAACAACGATGACAATTGACACCGATGACATTGGTGGTAACAACGCAACGCCGCGGACAATGCAGGCGGCTAACAACCGCGGCGGCGGGGAAACGTACCGACTTTGGTCTGCACGTAGACCTCGGCGTCGCTCTTGGCGTACGTGAAGTTGAAGTAGAACCAGCAGTCCTCCTCGTTCTTCACCTTGCAGAAGGCCGTGTGCTCGGTGCTCTCCCGCTTCTCGATCTCCTCCACCTTCTTCACCTCGAACTCGCACTTGTCACACGTCTCCTTCTTGGGCCCCGTTTGGAAGGCCTTGCACTCGGCGCAGTCCCTGCGGAACGGCGTCGCAGTTTAGGAGCTGGGACCGCGAGCCTCTAAACTCGGCGTTCTCCATTGCAAGGCCCGCGGGCCGCTGGCGGCCCCTGGTGGCCTTTAGTGCGGCCCCACTGACGTTGCCGTCCCCCGACAATACACAAAAGTGAAAACACCCCCATCTTGCTGTCAAACCCAATGGTTTCAAATTTTTGGTGGCCCTTATCGGCAAAGGTGGCCCACCTATGGAAATTAGTGAACACTGCAGTAAACTAAAACAATATTTACTTTACTAGGTAAAACCCACTGAGCTATAGGGCGCTTTTTCAGAAGAAACCGGGTCGCAAATGACAGCTCAACAAAGTGGCTTATTTTTCTTCTTGGTTCTTTCGGTAAAAGTCACGTAGAAGGTAAGTAATAAAATAATAAAAATAAAACATAATAAAATAATATAATATAATAAAATAATAAAATAATATTATAAAATAATTATTATTTTATTACTTCCCTTCTACGTGACTTTACCGAAAGAACCAAGAAGATGAATCCCTGCAGTCACGAAAGCTTTAAATCGAAAAGTGGCTTATTACGTGGACATTTAAAGCAGCCAAATATTCTAAGTGCACGTTTCTAAATGTGGAGGGGAAAGACTGGAGGACACGGAGAATAATCCCCGCCACCACAAGGACAACATGCAAACTCCAAATATCCAGGCATCAGGGTTGAGATTGAACCCACAACCGTCCTGTATACCAGGTAAGGTAGTTAACATCTTGCCACCGTGGCTCCCATATAGAGCTTGGGCAATCGTTGGCACCTGCATTGCCCGCTCGTCTGTGGTTCCTCATCGCGCCTCTCGAGCATGCGAACACTGCGCGGCGCATTATGCATTTAAATGATTATTACAATTCAAATCTACATTCGGGGCAGTGCGAAGCTATATTCTCCGGCGTCGGCATTCGTCGCCGCAGTCGCGCACAGGCGACCCACTCACTTGTGCAGCTCGCAAGCGTCCGGGCACGAGGGGCAGTGCTCGCACTTGGGCCCCTGGTACTTGGGGTCGGTGCAGGTGCACGTGCCGCAGGTGCAGTTGCCGCGGCCCGAGCACATCTCGCCGTTGCGGCCGATGCAGGAGCGCGCGTCCAACGAGCAGTCGCAGCTGCTGCCCGTGAAGTTGCTGAAGCACTCGCACTTGCCGCACTCGCAGCGTCCGTTACCTTGGGAGGGGGGGGCCGGCGGAGGAACGGTGCGGCGGTGTGGGGGAGGGGGGAGGCGGAGGGGGGGCGGAGGGGGGTAAGTTGGGATCAGGATCATAATGCGAGAGATGATGAACGAGAGGTCGGGCGGGGGTGGGAAGAAGACATGAATGTAAAACTAAACTACAAAACCTTTTATTTTACCAGGTAAGGCCCACTGAGCTACAAAGCTATTTTTGAGAAGCGACCTGGCTATCACAAATGATAACTCAACGAATGTTGATTCTAAATGCGGACAGGACCCGGAGAAAATCGACACGACCACGGAGAGAGACACGCAAACTCCAAATATACAGCAGCAGGCGTCAGGGTCGGGATCGAACCCACGACCTCCAGCGTACCAGGCGAAGTAGTTCACATCTCACCACTGTGGGGGAGGGGGGGAGAGGAGCAGTGGCAGGGGGGCTGAACAACTTCGCATGGAGGTTTAGGGTTAAGGTCAGGCCAATAGTTTGGGCCTAATGTCGGTCTTAGGCGATATAAGCTCAGTGGATCCTTACTTAACTGCTAAAAATAGTTTATCGTTTATATCCCCCCACCTCCACAGATGAGTCCGTTGTGTCGGTCGCAGGAGAAGTTGTCGCACTCGCAGTGCTTGCCGGACACGAGCTCGGGGCTCTCGCGCTTGTAGCAGATGCACTCGCCGCACACGCAGTCGCCTCGCCCGCTGCACACGACGCTCGACGAGTTGTCGCGCTTGCACGACGCTTCGATGTCCTCCGAGTTCACCTCGTCGGTGCCGCACTCGCACAGGCGCCCCACCCGACCCTCGTTGCACCTTCGCCACGGGCACGCGGGGTGAGGGCGTCAACGGCGTCAACGTCGTCGACGTCGTCGTCAACGTCGTCATCAACGTCGTCATCAACGTCGTCATCAACGTCGTGGTCGACGTCAATGTTGTTAATGTCGTCGTCAACGTCGTCAACGTCTTCGCCGTTGTCACGCCAATACGATCATTATTGTGGTCCTCGTCGTCGTCGTGTTTGTCGTCATCATCATCATCGTCGTCGTCATCATCAACATTACCGTTATCCATCGTCATGGTCATCCTGGTTGCTACTCGCACCGTCATCGTCATCACTGCAATCTTCATCATAACTGTAGGCATCATCATTATTACCGCCATCGAAGTTGTCTTCATCGTTGATATTGTGGTTGTCATTGCCACCATGACAAAAAAACATCATTATCAGTGTAGTTGTTCTGACTAGGTCATTATGAATCTCATTAGCCCACTTGTCTTCGGGCTCAAACCGAGGGCGTCAGCGATGCTGAATGGCGATGGGGGGGTGGGACAAATTAAAGAGTTCATTGCTAACTGCCCTGCCATCTGCTGTCCACTTCACAACCCAAATATCTTTTTTATTTTACCAGGTAAGGCCCACCCGAAGAAACCTGGCTATCACAAATGATAGCTCTACAAAGTGGCTTATTATCATGTGAACATTTATAGCAGCCAAGTAATATAAGGGCATGCGTCTAAATGTGGAGGCAAAAACGGGAGGACCCGGAGAAAAATCCGTACGACCACGGGAAGAGAGAGAGAGAACATGCAAACTCCAAATATACAGCCGTCGGGGTTGGGATCGAACTCACGACCTCCTGCATACCTGGCGAGGGAGTTAACATCTACGAACACGAGGGAAATTCATCTCGTCGCTCGGCACCGTGCGTTCGGTTTGCGGTGATGCTAACGCGCGCTGTCGCGCCAAGGCGGATTGGCAGGTGGCCAGAGGGGGAAACTTTTTGGCAGGCGGAGTTAAAATCTCTTGGAAACGATCAACGTTATTCAGCTGTAACGACATTACAAGGGATGGAGATGGATTCAAGAATCGACTGCGGTGCTGCTGCCATCTCTTGGCCACCTCGCAGCCCGAGCCCTACAACACCCGACCCCAAGCCCAGAGGTCAAATCTATCCCCTTCAAATCAAGTAATTTTTACATGGGTGTTCGCGCCATTCTTAAGAGTGCAAGGCTATCACGAAAGGCGGTCTTTCTCGGATGAGTAAAAGCTGCAGCAAGTTTACAGGAGGGTACAACGTTGATGCGTCGCTTTAGGAAATTATGTAAGTCGAGAGTAATTTTCATACTACAGTCTATGCATCTTACGTTTTATCGCGGACTGTGCTTTACCCCCTATATTTTATATTATTTATCATCACGTGGTGTTCTTCAGGAACGCAACCACCGCGTTTTTTAGAACAGACTGGAAGCAGCTTTTGACTGTGACGCCGGCACACATGGCCTTGCTCCTTTTGCAAATAACGTCACGGGGGGCGGGGGGGGTCTTTAATGTCCACCGCAAAGCAGACGGAGCGTGGGCATTCCAATATTTTGACACACCACGAGACTAATTATAACCAGGGCGGCCCTGCAGGGCTCGGAAACCGCGAACCTCTTGCCGCGGAGTGACCGACGCGCCGCCCGCCACCGCCACCGCGGGGGGAGGGGGGGGGGGCGGCCGTCGTCGCCACCACCACCGCCGCGTCGGCCGACCTCGGCGCGTTGGCGGGGGAACCCGTGCGACGCGGGGGACGCCGGTACCTGCACGCGCCGCACTCCATCGTGCCGTTGCCGAAGTGGCACTCCATGGAGTTGCTGACGCCGGAGGTGTGGCACTGGCACTCGCACTCGAAGCGCAGCAGCACCGTCACCTTCTCCTGGAAGCCCAGCGGCCGGATCTCCACCTCGTGCGCCTTGCCGTTGTTGGGGCACTTTGTGGCGACCACCTCGATCGTGAACTGGACCTGCGCCCCAGTTCAATGCAAGCGCGTGCTCGTTTAAATAAAAAATAAAAACATTCATCCATTTCTCCCGAGTTACATCGCGAGCGCGCCGTTGCCTTATGAAAAAAAATCACGAGAGGCGGACGACTTCCTTTGTGTAAAAATCGTGATTTTTTTTTTCTCGATCGATCAAGTGACTCGTCTCGTCGTCCCGTGGGCCGCGCGCGGCCCTCGCGCCCGTACCTCGTCGCCGATCTGGATGTCGGAGCACTTGCGGCCCTGCTCCCCGCGGAACACCTTGTTGTCCTTGCAGACGGCGGTGTAGCGGAACTGCAGGCCCTCGGGCACCTTGCTGTTCTCGAGGATAATCTCCGACGACAGTGCCTGCACGCCAACGCCGCCACCACGTTGCCCGTGAGCCGCCACCCACGCACGTGCGCCAGCGTGGCGGGGCACGCAGACTTCCGCCCCGAGCCGTGCGCGATTATCATCTTGATCCCCAGCAGAATTCTAACCCCCCCGTTGACCAACAGTGACCTTTCTGGATTCTCTGTAAATTCTAATTCCGAGAATCAATCGCCACAGAATTCTGCGGAGATCGATATTTGGAAGCCACTGGAGCACTGTGCACTTTGAAATCTAAATTGAAAACTCATTTCTTTAGAACTGCTTTTTTGTGTTTATTTTATTGTCCCCCCCCCACCCCGCACCTCCGATTAGCAAAATTGTGACCCCGGGTCAGAATAGAATCCTATTATTATTATCATTTTAAACTCCCACCACCCAATGGTAGTTTGACCCCCGGCCTAATTCCAACCACAGTGATTAGAAACGTAACCCTCATCCTGAATCTTACACAAATTATACTGGGGGCATCTGACAAGCTATAAACCTCTTTTTCACAGATATCCAGCTTGCGCAGTTTGTCGGTTTTTCTTTTTCCGTGCTCTTTCAAAGTTTGTTTTTCTCCGTAAGCATAATCAAAACACACCGCCTGTATAACATCGGCTTGTCGACTCGCGCTTGTCAGGATCGACCGCCCACACGTTTTAAAGACGAGAAGGCGATTCACTCACATCGTAGGCGTCGATGATGAGCTGGATGACGTTGCTGGAATTCGAAGAGAGAACTCCGACGGCCGATTTTGGGATCAAGTTGCTGAGTTCCTGAAGCAAATCGTGCAGCAGGGTAAATTAAAAAAAAAGGACACGTTAATTTTTTTTTTTTTTACTCCACACCAATACCTCGCAGATAAACCTTGGCAGATACGATGACACGTTGTGCCTTCACAAGGGTGTCCATTAATTGCGAGGTATCAAATGAGCAAAAGTATTTTTGTTTAATTGGCAAACTGCAATTATAACTAGCGGCCCTCGTTGCTGAATGGGGACTCGGGGGTCAAGACGATGAAAGGAAGAGGTCCAACGACGACGGTGGGTCTGTAGCCCTTTCGGAAAACTGAATTTAATCATGAAAATCAACAAAGCAAAGTGCTTGAAAGAGAAAAACGTTTTCCATCAGTGCACAAACAAAACCTGCCATGACTTGGATCTGGAATATGATGAAGCGGTGGTGGAGACTCATGAGAGGAGTGGCAGCCAAAGGAGGAAACATGCCCAACAGGACTTCCACCGTGGACATGGAGCAATGACATCAGCCCATGTGCGAGTGCTAGACGGATTGCTGTAGCACAGGGCCATGAGGAATAGTAGCGATGGCTTCATGGAACCATCATCTAGGAGCGGATCATGGCTGATTATGACGATGAGGATTCAAACAGTAACGTCACTAACAGTGCTGGATTAAGCTAGTGCGGGGCCTGTAGCAGATGTTATAAAGGGGCCCTAAATATAAAAACACAAATATTAAACCACATATATTACTTGCACAGTAAGGTAATTTTATTTTTTTATTTTCTATCCAGCCACAGATAATACGACAAATCGCTAACCTTAAACACCCAGTTGTTTGTAAAAGTTGTAGGCAGTATAGTACTGCAGTAATAGAGCAAGTGCAGAATCACTGAACCCAAATTGATAGCTTGAAAGCGTTTAGCGCGAGGCCCTTGAAAGTGCGGGGCCCGTAGCATATGCTACTGTTGCTACTACGAAAATGCGGCACTGGTCACTAAGCTGAGCAAACGCAGACGTTTATTTTTAATAAAGCAGATTCGTTCAAGCTGTCACACGGAAAAAAGATTATTCGTTACCTTGTAGACGTTATAGAACTCTTCCGTGACGGCGAAGATGGGCTGGATGCTGTTCTCCCCGAGTTTCTGCACCAGCTGCGCGACGGACGGGTAGTCCTGTAGGCACACACGGGTCCGCGCGAGAGGTTACGGATAATTCGCACGGCTTCATCTCTATTTCCTCATCAGTGCTCTGCCCGGCGTGGTTGTCATCCTCCGACCGCTCCTAAACGGTGGCAATCGCCGCCAACCGAAGTCGGACTCGCCTCTTAGGTGGAGAAGCCACGCATTGGCCACTTGCGTCATCACCGCGACACCGGCTGTGGTCCGACATTCCGCCCCGCAACTTTGTCCCACAAGTTTCTCGTCGGCCGGCGGAATGGGCCCCGTCGACAGGAGGTACATTTAAAGGTAAAGGCGCAGCCCTGCAAAGGTCTCGCTCACGCCACTGCTGCTGGAAGGGAGCTGTTGCGAGATGCCCCGTCTGGCTCACGTTAGCCGTGCCATAACGCTGTCCAGCGCGGAGACGGTTGCGTAACAAATCCCCTGCACGGTGAGGTCAAAACCTGGTTGACCGGTGGTGGCTGGGGTCACTGATGAGATAACGGTCGATTGCTGACCATGATGATGGGCGGCTGCCATGGCTGTAACGGTCAGCACACTGGCCTTGCGATCAAGAGGTCCAATACTTCGCCCAGCTTGTTGATACAATTGGGCACGTTTCCCAAATCTCCCTTCCCTGCTGCCTCTGCCCACCCAGCAGCATGAATGGGCACACCGCAGGTCGCCAGTCGGCAGGTCGTGTGTGGTGGGGTATAGTGTGGGTACTGGCACCTCTATGTGGTTGTTATATTAGCCCCTCTCGACCTCTAGCGTCCCCTCCAATTGACTGTACACCTTTCACTGTCATGAAAATTGGGAAATATTAAGAAATGTAACGATTGAGCACTTTTTAAATTAAAGAAAAATTGTTCCATGAGCTCATATTATGATTGTTGTTATGCTTGTTTACCCACTAAAGCACATTCTTTGGTTCTTTCGGTAAAGTCACGTAGATGGAAAAATAATAATACAAATAAAGTAAATAAAAATAATAAAAATCACAAATGTAGACTGTAGCCTGGTTCTTAATCGGAATGAGTGTACTGGCAGTCTATAATCTAGACTGTAGTCTGGTTCTTAATCTCGGTGAGCTACAGTCTACATTATAGACTGCCAGTACACTCACCAAACTGAATTACCAGGCTACAGTCTACATTATAGACTGCCAGTACACTCACCCAGCTTAATAACCATTGCTACAGCCTACATTATAGACTGCCAGTACACTCACTCTGATTAAGAACCAGGCTACAGTATACATTAGTGTTTTTTTGTTTATTCTTTTTATTTTATTTGTATCATTTTTACTCACTTTATTTGTATTATTTTTCTATCTACGTGAACCAAAGAATATGAATTCCTGCAGTCACGAAAGTTTTAAGTCAAAATTTACCCAGTAAATCCTCAATGAGTCTCAAGACCTTTCCAGGAGCGTCCTGCCAATGTTTTCACAGTAGGGGGCGATGCTGCTGCCGTGAGTCACCCCAATTGAGTCGTTTGCAATGTAATAGCTCAGCATTGTGGATGTTTGGCCAATACTTACCAGTTGCATTGTACGATTCTCTTAGCTATCGGAAGAAACAGCAGAGCCCAGAGGAAACCCATGCGGAACAGGCGGAGACCACATGAACGCCGCACAGAAACGGTGCCCGCGTCGCAAATTGAACCCCCCCGCAGATCAACCTTGCCGTGAGGAACATGCGCCAGACAAGAGAACACGGGACCTTATCTTGTCAAGACTCACCTAGCAAAGCCTTTACCGAGGCGCTTCACAGCAATTACAAAATCGTACGTGGGACGATAACGATTTCGAATGAAGCATCGGGTTATTGCAAGTGGTCGTGTAGTTTTGATGACCGCAGAACCACGGGAGATTGATACGGAGAGGGGGGTAGGGGGGGATAGGCCTGGTAGTAGCTGGAGGGGGGGTGACCAAGCTACGAGGCGCCGTGCGACTCACGTAGAAGTCGCTCTGCGTGTACATCCCCTTCCCGTCCAGGTGGCAGCGCCCGTCGTTGGGCAGCACGATGCCGCCCAGCTTCCCGTCGCCCGCAAAGTGGAAGCCGGCGTCCGTGGAGAACACGAGCAGACGCGTGTTGTTGCGCCAGCCGATCTTGTTCTGGGGGACACGGGGGAGGCGAGTGGTGGGGGGGGCGGTGAGGGTCGGGGCGACGAGGGAGCTGTCGCAGCGATAGCGACCGCCACCCTGGGTGGTGCCACCACGCAGCTCTCCGACGCGTATCTGGGTCGAGCCGCTGAGCGTTGTTGGCGAGCGGCGTCCGGCAATTTGCTCCGCACACCGACCGGCTTTGCTGGGAGCTTCACGAGAAACTAAATAATATTCAGGCCCAGGGCCGGTTCAGATAATCGTCACTGGTGTTGGTGACCGTGAGCGGGAATTGAACTCGGGTCGCCGGGTTTGAAGAGCAGCACGCGAACCGCCGCGCTACCGGCTCCCCACAGGCAAAGGTCCCCCCCGTACAGCCTTTAACAGACTGTTGGGGCAAGTGTTGTTAGAGAGCACCTATGAAGGCTGGCACGGCACACGAGGGGGTGGGTTGCCAGCACCACGCCCAGCCGCCTTTGTATCCCTCATGGCGATGTTTACACAACGCACCAGGTACTCATTCGAGACCGAGTCGACCTAGCGGAAGCCCAGGACCAGTTCAGATAAACGTTACTGGTGTTGTTCATGAGCAGTGTGCTAGCCGCTCCCCAAAGACGCACGCACGCTCGCACACTCACCCCGCACACGGCTGCCTGCATCATTGCGTCGAAGCCACCTTCGGGAGAGTCCAAGTTCCCGGAGATCTTCTGGCGACTCACGAGCGAGTTGAATTTATTTCCTTCCGAGGTGAGAGACAGCACGTTCTTGTAGCTGAACGGGCTGGTGCACACCTGGTACGGGTGGTGGGAGACAGGAGTGGGGGAAAAGGGGGGGGACAGGGAGCTGTTGAGCGGCGACGGTACCTTTGGGTCATCGTTACGATCAGCCATTGTCTATACGCTGCAGGACGAAGGCCTTCCCATACTGTTGTTCAGTGATCTTTCTGTTCATCTCACTCCTGCATAATAACTGGTATCGTGCCACTCAATCTCTCTCCACGGCGGTCGTACCCTTGAAGGTCTTCCCTTCTGTGGCTTTCATTCCCTCACCAGTCTTGTCCATTGGCCATCATCTAAACTAAACAATTTTTTTTATTTTACCCGGTAAGGCCCACTGAGCTATGTAGCTCTTTTTCAGAAGTGACCTGGACACATATGACAGCTCAGCAATGTGGCTTATCATGTGGGCATCTAGAGCAGACAAATACTCGGAAGGCATGTTTCTAAATGTGGAGGGATAAATCGGAGGACCCGGGGAAATATCCACGCGGCCACGGGGATAACGTGCAAACTCCAAATATACAGGCGTCATGGTCGGGATCGAACCCACAATCTCCTGCATACCAGGCGAGGTGGTTAACATCTCGCCACTGTGGCGTCTCACTTAGTGGCGTGCCCTGCTCAACCCCATTCACTTTCCCCGATTGTCAATATGAGCGGCAGAAGATGGATAGCTGTGGATAAGCCGTTTCCCAGTTTGCAGTTGAGTATGGAAAAGACTTCCAAGGTACAGCGATATTACATTTCCACACATCTGATTAGCACGGTTGGCTACGTACGGTGCGAAAAAAATGCAATATCCACGCATACTTATTTTACTTGTATTACTGGAATAAACGCCCCGCAAAAACGTACACAAGTAACGAAAATATAAATATTTTCAAAGCGATTACGTACAAACGTACCTGTTTTTCGTCATTGTTACCGCACGGGTTCTGCAGCTTCTTGGGAGTGGTGCTGATGTAAGGCATCACCGTCTTATCCACAAACGATCCAAAGCCTGCGCGCGGAAATTCGACGCAGAGGCAACGTCAAGAGCTCGCCCCACGAAGTGAAACTTCAACACGAGTTGGAGTGGGATGCTGATGCTGCTGCTGCTGCTGGTCAGCACACTGGACTTATAATCCAGAGGCCACTGGTTCTATTCACAACTCCCAGAGTGCAGCAGCTGAAACAAGGGGCGAGTTTCTTAAATCCCTCCGCCTGTCTAACCGGCAGAATACAGAGGCACACCACAGTAAGGCCATCTGTAAGTTGGACTTACACATACTATGGCTCACTGATGTACCGCTCTTCTCTATAATTTTACAGCATCTTCTTGGTTCTTTCGGTAAAGTCACGTAGAATGAAAATAATTAAATAATAAAAATAAAACATAATTAAATAATTCTCACGACGTTTCGGCCACAACGCAAGCAGCCGTCCTCA
>CM025627.2:8337608-8367024 GCA_014621495.2 Entosphenus tridentatus
CACAACTTAACCGCACTGAGAAATAACTCACAGCAACTGCCATGAGGGTAAGGTTGACCCACTAATTCGAGTAGGCTGCAATGACCGAGATAAACACCATCGTTTTTGACAGGCAGGAAGGGTGGGAGCGGTGGCTGGCGATCGCCGCCTATGAAAAACTAGCTTAACGCAAGTACCAAAAGCCCCGTTGATTCATCCGCCAGCAGCCACCGCCGGACGACACTTTGTACGTTTGCCGAACTTATTTCTCACCGTAACGTAGCCAACCGTGCTGTGATACTCAGGCAAGCAAAAATGAGGAGAGCAAAACGAGCCTCCAGACCGACGATTCACGAGCACCGCTGCGGCACGACTCTGCCGAGGAGCCACCGGTGGTGTCGTCCTTGTCCAGCTGCCAGTGCTCGACGAAGGTAGGAGGGGAACTCCACACGGCAGAGGTCGCAAACGGGTTTTGATTCCTTACCCGTACCCGGCCGCACCAGGGTCGCAAATGGGTACCTGTACCCGTACCCGGCCGGGTACAGGTACCCGTTCCCTACCCGTACCCGTACCCTACCCGAAATGAGTGACAAACGGTTACTCACCAGTGACTTATGGCCTACCCGTACCCGTACCCGGCCGCACCAGGGTCGCAAACGGGTACCCGTACCCGTACCTGGCCGGGTATGGGTAGCTGGGTATTGGGTAGGGTACAGGTATCGGGTACCCGGTTGCGACCTCTGCCACACGGCCACCCTGCGTGCACGTACACGCACGCGCACCTGAGCGGAGCGTTAGTTCGATCAGCTGCGGAGCAATCTGCGTGATGTCCTTGGCCGGCAGCTTGCTGCTGCGATCGGTGAGTTTCTTGTCCTTGACGATTTTCACCTTGCCCGTGGGGCTCTCTATGGACGTGGGCGGACACTTGCGGCGCTCCAGGTTGTCCGCGTAGTCGCAGCGTGCCGAGTTCGACTCCCCCGGCCCGGTGAAGTCCTAAAATCGGCGAGCGACGGGCAGAGACAACGACACGAGCGGTGAGCGGGGGGTGACAGCGGTTGCTGTTCGCGTGTGCGTGTATTTTACATGTGTGTGTATGCACACGTGTGTGTGTGTGCTCAAGACTTAATTGAGTATCTGGTGCAGTGTGTAAATATCGCCACTGGGGAGACAAAGGCGGCCGGACATGGTGCTGGTCACCCACTACCGTGTATGCTGTGCTGGCATTCATAGGTGCTCGCTAACAGCACTTGCCCTAACAATCTGGTCAGGCTATATGGGGGATCTTTGTGTGCGGGTGTGGTTTAAAATTCTGCAGGCCACAGTGCTTACTTGCAAATTTTGTTCACAAAATGCTACTGAAATTCCTTAAATCGCTGCACTTGCTTTCTGTTGAATTCAGGATTTATTTTTAAATTCTGCTTACTACTTATTTGGCCTGTCATGGTATTGGGCCTTTAAATGTTCAGGAACTGTTGATTCATTATGCAAGGCCCTTGAGTTGTTATGTTCTTGGCCTCCGGAACTCATCAGGAATGCTGGAGCCGAAATTTTTGAAAGAAATAGTGCCTTTGTAAAGGCGGACATGTGGACAGCACACGTACAAACGTGAGTCAGAATCAGTATTTATACTCGAGGAATCTGATGAGCTATAAAGCTCTTTTCAAAGATGTCCAGTAGGGGCGGTCAGAAAGTTACAACAAACAACAATCTAAAAACACGATAGGAGTGCTAAGTATGGGAAAGGAAAAAAAGTCACAATTTTTTTCAATAAACTATTTATAAAAATAAATAATAAACTTTTCCCAGGTAAAGCCCACCGAGCTATTTAGCTTCTTGTTCAGGAGCAACCAGGCCACAAATGATAGCTCAACAAAGTGGCTTATTATTTGGAAATTTATAGCAGCGAAAAATGAAAATAATCTAAACGCATGTTTCTAAATGCGGAGGGAAGCTACCTAGCCACAAACGATAGCTTAACGAAGTAGCTTATCGCATGGAAATTTTAAGCAGCCAAATAAAATTATTGAAATGCACGTTGCTACATGTGCAGTGAAAAAACCGGAAGACCCGGAGGAAAAAAAATCCACTGGCTGATACGCATACATCGGTATACGTTTGATACGCCTAAATCGGCATTCGTCATTGGCACACGACAGAGTTACCAATGCGGTTCCCATGTGTTTCCTCTACCTCCGTCACAGATCCAACCCCACGTTGACTCTCCAGAACCTCCCCCCACCCCCACCTCCTCTGGGCTTGACGAACCACACGGCCTGTCGCCTTATGTGGCCCCATGTTTTAGTCCGGTGTTCTTCCTTGCAAGGCCTGCAGGAGGCCACTGGCGGCCCCCGATGTGTTTTAGTGCGGCCCCTGATGTGGCGACCCCTTGCAGGCGGTGTGGCGGCTCTTACGCTGATGATGTCTTACTGGGCGAAAGTGGCCCCCTCTCTGAAAATTAGTGAAGAACACTGCTTTAGTCCGATTACACACACACACCGGTGCAATTATCGCCATGAATTTACGCTTACTTCTCTGTTATTTTATTTGACTGCAAAATAGTTTTTTATAACTTGTCAAAGCCAACATTTTCGAATTGTAAATGTATTTGAATTAATATTGGTTAATTTTCGCGATTTTTTTTTATTTCTCCCGTGATGTTCTAAAATGTCCTTTTCCTTCATTGCTCAACTTGATTTTCACGTTCATTGCTTTTGCCATTTTGGGGACCATGGTCACTCTTGAAAACAAGACTCTATCCTGGCCCTCTTGCGTTCTTGCCTCGTCTAGACGAAATAATCCTGGAACCTGTGACTTCACCCATAGGTTTTGTACTTGGGGTATCGATGGAGCAGAGTAAAAGACTGACACATGAATAACCTCAAGCTCGAAAGCTTTCCGTGTCCAAGAAAAATGTCTAAATTGCTGTGTTGGTTATTCTGGCGAGGCGGCCAGGTTAATGATTTCATGAATTATTTTCGACCCGGGAAGAGCGTTGTTGTGCAACTCACAGGCTTTGTACACCAGGCACACTTGCCGCCAACCTGAATGCACTCTCCACATGACTTGGCATTAGCAGACAAACACTCGTTGGTCGTCTCTGCAAACGACAGGCAGCACACAAAACACACACACGTGTATAAACACAGCACAGTGCGAGTGCCTGTGTGCGTGTGGATTCTGTGTGTGTGGGGAGCAGTGGTGTAGCGTTAGCGCGCGCTGCATTGCAAACCTGGTGACCCGAGTTCGATTGCCGCTCAGGGCCAACACCAGTGACGATTATCTGAACCGGTCCTGGGCCTCCCATAGGTCGACCCAGCCTCAAATGAGTACCTGGTGAGGTGTGTAAACATCGCCACTGGGGAGACAAAGGCGGCCGGGCGTGGTGCTGGCCACCCACCGCCTCGTATGCTGTGCCAGCCTTCATAGGTGCTCGCCAACAGCACTTGCCCCAACAATCTGTTAAGGCTATACGGATGTTCTTTGTCTTTCTTTTTGTATTGTGTGCGAGTATGGGGAGCGGTAGTGTAGCGGTTAGCGCGCTGCGCTACGAAACCGTCTGCCCGAGTTCAATTCCCGCTCACGGCCAACAGCAGTGACGATTATCTGAACTGGTCCTGGGCCTCCCTTAAGTCGACTCAGCCTCAAATGAGTACCTCACACGATGTGAAAAGATCGGCAATGGGGAGACAATGGAGGCCTGGGCGTGGTGCTTGCCACCCACCCCCTCGTGTGCCGTTCCGGCCTTTATAGGAGCTACTCGCTTACAGAACTCGCCCTGCCGTTTGTCTCATGTCGCTCATGCAGTCTTCGCCTTGGTAGAAGACAACAAAGAGTCCTGTTTACATTTTAAAATGCATGCTATATATGGTAAAAGCGTTGTTAAAGAGCGCTTATGAAGGCTGGCAGAGCACACTCGAGATGGATGTGGCCAGCACAATGCATACTCAGTACGGATTTACAAAACTAAAACACATCAGGTACCCACTTTAGGCCAAGTAAACCTAACGATGGTCCAGGCCTAGTTCAAATACCAAAATTAATTCATATAACGTGGATGCATCCTAATGAATGGAAATGTTACGTACAGTGCATGAATGCATCTCGAAGTATACATTCGACTAAACTATGACACAAATACATTCATAAATTCATCCTGACACACGTGAATAACAGCCATTGATCTGGAAGCAAAAGCCACCAAGCTTGATTTGTAACAGTCTGACTCACCACAGTGGCATTTAATACTGGAATGCATTCCAGAAGGGCCAGTGTAAAATTAGTAGCCATGGGGCAAGATTTGGCCTCCGAGGCTGCTAAATATATTTTAATGACTTGAGATGCACTTCAAATCCAGGCACGTTCCGACACGTGCACTTGCGTGATAGCAAAGGCACAAGGTTATTTACCCAGGAATGTTGAATTATTTCACTCAAACTACACACATCCAATCCAACCATTGAACAATGACAGTTACCGCATCGCGCGCTTTTAGTTGCGGTTCTGAGGCCATCTGGAACGCTCTTCCTTCCGATATTAGGAAGCCACTGGAGCTATGCACTTTTAAATTTAGATTGAAAACTCATTTCTCTAGAACTGCTTTTTGTTTTTTTACCTCCGATTAGCACGTTTGGCTACGTACGGTGCGAAATCAGCTCAACATGCATACATAGAAATGTGTACTTGCATGATAGCAAAGGCACAAAGTGATATACCCAGTAATGTAACATTATTGAGCTCAGAATACACACATCCAATCACGTGTGCAAGAATCAACGTGTTTATATTTCTTACAAGTTGTATGGGGGAGCAGTGGTGCATTGATTGGTTAGCGCAATAGTCAAGTCTATATCATCAGTGGCATGGCGAGTTAAATGTCTAAACTGGCCCTGCTCCCCCCACCCCTCCCATCAGCAACACGCTGTGACCGGCATGGTGAAGTACGGTCAAATAATCCCCATGACCAGAAAGGCGTGGGAAGGCCTGAATCCAGCAGTGGCTTGACGCAGGTGTGTAACGTAGCATTTATGATTATTCTTACACGTTGCATCTAATTTTTTTTAATGTGACCTCTGGAAACATATAGTGGCCACTTTAGTCGATGGAATTGTTAAAGAGTAATTTATTAATGAATCGTGACAATTCACAGAATCGGGGGGTAGGGTCTCAGGGGGGGTGGGGGGGTGACCCCTCTGCTTGTCATTGTCCCCGCTACCAAAGTTAAAGTTGTATTTTCAACTGGCCAATGTCGTGCACCGATTTTCTTTCTCAAAGCCTTTGATTGTCGACGAAGTGGTTTTAATAAAAGAGAAACGTACGCGTCGTTCAGACCAAGAGCAAAGCCCCGACAAAGTAAACGCCGCTCACGTAATCACGCAGCCCAAGCAAGCAACATCCTCCAACGTCTTCGTAAACACTTCGCGGGCGACGATAAAAAAATTTCGCGATAAATAATGGCGGCCCCGTTTGTTTTGGTTGGCACCGTGCTGTTGAGGAGCCGCCCACATTACTTTACGTAACCCGACAAAATGAAATAAACTCCTGGCGTAATACCTTCAGTGAAGATAAACACTTCCACCGAGTGGCATTAACCATGCGCACGGGTTGAATGTTCATGCGGCTGGAAATTAAAATTCACAACTTGCCATCCAGATTATTTCTCTCACCTTGTTGGGCAAAGCACGCCGAGTTGATCATTAACATGCAGCAAAGCACGGCCACAACATCTCTCTTGGCTCCCATCTGTGAAAAATAAAACACATAAATGACACTTTGTTTAATACTATGCACTGTGATTCATAGAATATATATACCTGTATATATTACATCTGTTAAGCAATTGCTCAGTGGTGAGGTGGATTCAAATTAACGACATCCACACTACGAGCCTTATAGCAAACTACTGTGATCTGCGCTCCTTCAACGGAGAAGGAACAGAAAATCTACACGCACTCTCTCATGAAGCCCTCTCGCCGTGGCCAGCAGGCCTCAACATTGGCATGTCGCTTGCTGAACATATTGCTGCCATACGAAAGAAGAGAACAGTGGTTAGAGCTCATTGCCCTAGGGCTGCGATTGCCGGCTATGGCAAACATGAGGCGGTGATTCATAATGTGAATCGGTCCTGGGCTAAAGCCTCACCAACCCACAATAATCAGGGTGGGGTGGAGGTCTGATCAAACAAGTCTCATGACAACCCTAAGATGGTGGTCACCGCATCGCGCACTTTCAGATGCGCTTCTGCGGCCGTCTGGAACGCTCTTCCTCCTTCCGATATTAGGAAGCCACTGGAGCTGTGGCACTGTTAAATATAAATTGAAAACCCATTTCTTTAAAACTGCTTTTTGTGTTTAGTTTGTTGTCCTTCCCCCACACCTCCAAATAGCACAGTTGGCTACGTACGATGCGACAGAAGTTCAACATACAGACAATACATTTTGAAGGTTATTTACGCTGTGACTATTTAACAATAACGTATATTGAACTTCTTTCACACCGTACGCAACTCCCGTAAATATTGAGAACTCAAAGTTAATTCGGGGGAAAAAACACCTCAAGCCTGCCTTCCTGACCTGCCACGTTCATGTAAAAAAGCTATTCAAGCGACGGATCTTTAAATGGGAATGGAAATCCGACGGCAGACAGAATCCAAGACGCGAATTGAAAATGACCGCTGCTATTGAGAACTCTAGAGAGTGGTCAAGAGAAACACCCCCCCACCACCAACCCCCAAAGCCAGCTTGCACGACCTGGCATATGGTTTCTACAATTATTGACTCCGCGAAACATTGACGGTAACAAAGTATGGCGCTCCAAAGTACCGCAAACAGACGACGGCTTTTGCTCGGCGAAGTTGGCCGCAGGGAGGCACGGCGTGCGACCACCGACAATGCCGGGCCAGCATCAACGCGAGCCGAAGCATTGTACGCATGCGTGCATGTTGAGCCACATTGTGGGGGCGCACTCGTTACACACAAAGCGCTCGCCACAGATGAACCACCAAACACCACACTGATCTCGTCAAGGAGCATAAACCATCGTCACGCCGACTCTTGGACGTCCACGCAGCGGCGGCGGCGGCGGCTTTTGGCCGGCCGGCGAACAAAGACGGTGGTCGCCGCATCGAGCTCTTTCAGATCAAGTTTTCAAGTTTCATTTATTAGGTGTAGCACTGTGAGCCATGCGGCTCTTGAGTCGGGTGCAACCGCAACAAACAAAATATGAACAGAGAACATCTTAAAGCGACGACGCGCAACAGAAACATCCTGGAAAACCCGAAGAAAAAAACCACTGTATTACAACGCTGTGTGCAAAAATCTAAATATGATGCAAGTCAAACAATAACAACCATAAGACATAATAATAGGATGCGTGCTTCTGCGGCCGTTTGGAATGCTCTTCCTTTCGATATTAGGAAGCCAGTGGAGCTATGCACTTTTAAATCCAGATTGAAAACTCATCACTTAAGAATTGCTCTTTGTGTTTAGTTTGTTGTCTTTCTAGCACGCCTACGGTTAGCAAAGTTCGCCGAGTACGGTGCAAAGGACGTTAAAAATACACACGTGCATTTGCATTTACGCAATGGAACACAAAAACAACAAAAATCGAACTTCATCACGAATGCCAAAAGAGTCCGAATGCGGCAGCGCGCACACACGCACGGGGCGGCCGCAGCGTTGCCCACCAACGGTCTGCCGTCACCGCGGAACTGAGCATGCAAAGCCATTCCCGTTGAGGGTGTGGTGATATCAAGCGGAGAACAATAACAACCACAATGTGGGAGACCAGCGGGGACTTGGAGAAAGGGGGAACAGTTGCGGTGGCGGTGGCGGTGGAGGATGTGCAGATGCCATGACAAAGGGGGAAGGAAAAACGCATGATGAGGAACAATTCTAACGAGTCACAGCCCCAAGTGTCAGATAAGAACACTCATCTGATAACTGTCCTTCTTCACAGCAGCGAATGAGCATTTCCCAAAATGTTGCCTTTAGATAGAGTTGATTCTCCTCTCGTGCCATTGACGGATGAGTTGAGTTTTTCTTGAAATGAAATCATTTCGAGAACCACTCGGCTATCCAACCGCAATGTTTGTAATGTCGTTCGCTTGCAATCGGGGCGACTTATCGCCAAAAAATGCTGGGCGAACTGGCAAAACGGCATGGATCATCCACGTAGCAAACCAAATTAACTCTAAACTAAACAATTTTTTATTTCAGAAAGTAAGGCCCACTGAGCTACACGGCTCTTTTTTTAGAAGCGACCTGGCCACAAATGATAGCTCGACGAAGTGGCTTATGACGTGGAAAATGATCGCAACCAAATACTCTAAACGCATGTTTCTAAATATGGAGGGGAAAAACTGGAGAACCCAGAGAAAAATCCACGTGACCACGGGGAGAGAGACAAGCAAACTTCAAATATACAGCAGACGTCAGGGTCGGGATCAAACCCAGGACCTCCTGTATACCAGGCGAGGTAGTTAACATCTCACCACGTGGAGAGACACACGCAAACTTCCAATATACAGCAGACATCAGGGTCGGGATCGAACCCAGAACCTCCTGTATACCAGGCGAGGTAGTTAACATCTCACCACGGGAAGAGAGACATGCAAACTTCAAATAGACAGCAGACGTCAGGGTCGGGATCGAACCCAGGACCTCCTGTATACCAGGCGAGGTAGTTAACATCTCACCACGGGGAAAGAGACACACAAACTTCAAATATACAGCAGATGTCAGGGTCGGGACCGAACCCAGGACCTCCTGTGTACTAGGCAAGGTAGTCAACATCTCACCACAGGGAGAGAGAAACACGCAAACTTCAAATATACAGCAGACGTCAGGGTCGGGATCGAACCCAGGACCTCCTGTGTACCAGGCGAGGTAGTTAACATCTCACCACGAGGAGTGAAACACGCCAACTTCAAATATACAGCAGACGTCAGGGTCGGGATCGAACCCAGGACCTCCTGTGTACCAGGCAACACAACTCCACGGACGACGACGCCCCGCAGCCCGGCACGGACTGTAGCGGCTGGAGCGCCTCCTTGAAGAGCGGAGTCGCGAGCGTCCCTCGGCAGTGACGCGGGCAGTGCCATCGCGTACCGCGCACCACGCATTCCTTCTCCATATAGAGCGCATTGGTCGCTTCAAGCCGAAACTAACGACAAAACCAAATTTCCCGTGCGAGCGCACACACGCACACACAACCCTCCGCATCCCTCTAACCCCTTCCGACGGTGGTGGGGGGTGGTGGGGGGGGGTCAGCCACGCACCTTTTGTTTGTCGCCTCGTCCCAATGAAAGCTGCAAGACGGAGTCGTAAAAAAAAAGATCCACGGGTTTTCTGGCTTTAAATCACTGTAATCCGTGGCACAAAGGCAAAACTCTCGCGGCCAAATGTCCCGAACAGCCCGGAGAGAGCGAGCGGGCCACAGCTCACGCACGCAGCGCGAATCTAACGGAAAGGCGTCTTCATCAAGCGCGCTCGCTCGCTCCAGATACGTTGGTGGTGACCTTTTCTGTGCCGCCGCCGCCTCCGCCAGTCGCGCAACGGAACGCAAAGTTTAAAGAAGTCGGCCCCGGCGAGCCGGCTCTGGCAGCGGGAGAATGCGCGCGCGTGCGATGACCCTGCAGTGAGTGGGAGGACGTCGTGCGCAGAGGGACGTGTGTTGCGTGTCTGTGTGCGTGCCTGGGGGAGAGGAAGAGAAGGGAGGGGGGGAGAGGCAAGCCGGGAGGCTTGGACTCACGAGAGACGGGCACTCCGGAGCAACTACCCTTCAGCGAGGCCCAACAGCTGATGGTGGGCGGCAGCATCACAAAGGAATGCGGGACGCCAGCCTCCACTGCTCCACTCACGGGCACGTGGTATTTGTGAAGAGGGGGCAACCGACTGGCTCGGGCTATTTAAGGGATCGTTACAAATAGCCGGCACTGCCGTTGCAGGCCTTGAACAGTGGTTCCGGTATGCTGCGCTCGAAAATACAAAAGTTTTAAAATATATATTTTTTAAAAGTGTTGGCCGGGTAGCTATGTGCCGCTCTATCTGCGCGGCAATAAGAGACAATCTTGAACCAGACCTCCGATGTGTTTTTTGGGTCGTCTCCGAGTGATGTCTTGACGTCTTGCTTGTATTTGCCGGGGAGCTTCTTCAGGAACTCGTGCAGAACAACGCACGGCGCAAGCTACAAACGCATCGGAGAGCTAAATCCTCAAAACACGTGGTTGGTAAAAAGTTGACTAATACATTTTCTTGACTCATCACAGCCGAGTGAGGTGTCTCATTGCTCAGCAATGGGGGCAATACTCATCCCTGTCCACACCGAGTCACTGGTGTCGCCTCCACATTCCCAGGGCGTGCGACAGTCGCTAGATGCGATGACCGCTGTTGACTTGCCCACGACCAAATCTCCCAAACGTGCCCGATATCGGCGGCCAATCGAAACTAAGCAGAGTGGGCCCTGGATAGTCCTTGGATGGGCAACCACCATGTATAACATAGGTGTCGCAGGCTGCAATTGGGGTCGTGCATCAAAAGAACAAGTGTGAAAAATATGAAGAGGCTTTTACCCTCTCTGGCAATACAACAGGAGGTGTTAAGATGTTCAAACACCAAAGAGAAACCTTTCGCAAGGAATCCAGTTACTGCGTTAACCACACCCGGTGCTTGTGGTCAACTTGCAAACAAACATGCTCCGATAATATATGGGCATCGTCTTCGAAACTGATTGGCCTACACCAGAGACAGCCTCCTGCACACATTATTATCAATGCGAGAAAGGGTAAAACCTATTCGTATTTGTCATACTTGGATACTGCCAAAAAGGTCCCGTGATAAAAGAACAATTGTTGGACTCTACGATGCTCCAAGGTCTAAATGCTGCTTGCTTTCAACAACCTATGCTGACCAAGTATGGTGAAGTAACCACCGTGGCGCACGTGGGGTGGAGAGGCCCTCATTCAGCAGTGGATGTACACCCAGTGCTGCGCATGTGCATTGCTGACATCCCACCAAGGGTGAGCTCCGTTAATCCACCCGGGAGGGATGAGAGCGTGGAACAAACATGACGAAGATACATTCGTATTTTCCGCACTCTTATTCCGGCTGAGCTATTTCTTATCATGCGATGGGGACAGTGCCAATTCAGAACTGCCGCAGTACAGCATCGCACGACTCCCGTGTAAAAGTACGGCTTAGAGTAGCAGGTGGATTTCAGAGATTCACTTGTGGGGTGGGGCTGAGCTTTTGCGAGCTCCCGACAAAACGACGTACAAAACTGTCAAAGTTTTGCTTGCTTTTGAACATTTCTCCGGTTTTCTGAAAAAACGAAAATAAATTGGCATATGGCCCAACGTGACAACTTGATTTAATTGGCTCTGTTAGGTGGTGGAGGGTTATAGGGGTGCTGTGGTGGCGGGATGTTAACTACCTTACCTGGTATACAGGATGTCGTGGGTTCAACCCTGATATTTGGGGTTTCCATGTTCTCCCCGTGGTCCTGTGGATTTTTATCCGGGTCCTCCGCTTTTTCCCTTTACATTTATAAACATGCGTTTAGTCTTCAGGGCGATAAATTTCAGCGTAATAAGCCACTTCGTTGAGCTATCATCAGTAACAAAAAATACCTACGCGATGGTCTATTCCTACAGAAACTACCGTAATTATGAACCATAGCAAAATTAGTCGTGAGAGCCTACGTATGAATATAAATTCTGAGCTTAAGTTTCAAGTAATATCTGATCCAAACACTACAAGGGGGAGCTGCACACTGCTATAAACAAATCTTCACGGCACGACAACCAAACTAAACTGTATTACTCCCGACGGCTAGAATTTATATACAAAGTTCAGAAACCAAATTTTTAAGTGATAGGTTTGAATTTGTGCACGCAGTCATTGGTGACTGGACCCATCAACCCAGTGCACTTCGAGCATCTGGAGACCCGGAGTCAAACCCTACGGTCGCAGCGGCGGTGGCTCAGCACTAACCACCAGTGCCCGCTCCCCATAGCCACTTACCACCCTAACGGAAATTGAACGCGCTGATTTTTTGGTCAAGAGTCGAGCATTCGCAACTTCAGCAACCATGAGGGCAGTTTTGTTCGGTTGACTCGCTCTGCTCAAAGTGAATTGTAGGAACACAAAGGTCGCAATAAACGGAACTCAATCGGCCTTGAGACTTTCAAGGCAGATCCAGAGATGTTGTGTTCAAGCAATCGCCACTGGGAATTAGGTCCCATAGGTTCACAGATTAAATGCGATTTCCTTCCGGTGGTTAAACAAAGCTCCTGAAGCTAATTCTTTATTTGAATTATACTGTAATTTCACCAAAACACTGGGCTCATTCGCCGAAGTTTCAGGCTATACTGTAGCTGAAAAACTCATTAATACTCGTATCTGCATGTCCTTCATCAACGCTCGCTGACCAGCGCGGCGAAGTATGGTCAAGTAACTCCCACCAGCCGCACAGTGCAGGAAGGCCCTCGTACAGAATTTAATTGACGCATCATCGTCCGTGGTCTATCCACTGCTGGACAAAGGTTTCCCTCATGCCACAATCATCTCTCACGATCCTGCGATGCAATTATCAACCTGGCACCATCACAGGAACTGGTGTCATCTCTCCAACTCCTCGGACGCGTTCCATTTCCATCTCGTCAAGGAGCATAAACCGTCACGCAAACTCCGGTCATCATCGCGGACGGTCACTGCGTCGCGCGCTTTAAGATGCGCGTCTGCGACAGTCTGGAACGTTCTTTCTTTCTTTCACTATTAGGAAGACACTGGAGCTATTCACTTTTAAATCTAGATTGAAAGCTCACTTCTTCAAAACTCCTTTACTGTGTTTAATTTGTCGTACTTCCTCCGCACCTCTCATTAGCATGGTGAGCTACGTATGGTGCAAAAGAAGTTCAACATACAGTACATAATTCCTTGGTTGTACGTGCCCAGCAATGTAGCCGCTGCATTCACCAGTTATCAGTGGAGGAAGTGTTCGTTTTATCTCCACTGATACAAAGGGGCATTGTTGGGTGGATGTATTATCCGCCTATCTGCATATTTCAATGATCTTATTTTTCATGAAGACGGGCGGATGGTGGAAATTAAGTAGATTTTGCCAGTAGTATCTGAAAAGCATCGTCAAACATTTTTCAGACACGTCGCTGGTGCCCATATTTTGCGCTCAACAAGTTCCGTGCAGGATTTGCACCTTCACGCGCATTATGGGACGCGTGTTTACACAGCTTGCGGGGTTTACCGCTCTTACCCGTGGAGAAAGTGCCGATATTCGGAAAGAATCATTGCGTGGCTAAGTGCTAGATCGATTCGGGGTCGCAGACAATCGACATAGCAGCTAACAGGCGGACGGTTGCGGGCACAGTGCATTGCGTTACTTGCTTCCCATGAGTTTATTGCTGGGAGCAAGCAGGAAGCAGTCGGGGGCTGCCCACGCAAGAGGCGGGCTGACGGCATAGAGGAGTTGCAAGTGTAGAACGTAGGTCCAGGGCGGTGGTTTCGCAAACGTGTTTGGCCCGAGGACCACCCAGCCGATGAAAACATTTCCATGGACCACCCCCAGTACCCCCCCCTCCGCCCGCCGCCGGTGACAAAACACATTCACTTCTCTCTCCATATACCAGGAATATAAAATAATTCACATTACAGGTATATTTTTCATGCAGCTTTAAGGTTTTTTTTTAGGAGGCGGGGGGGGCATTTCGATTTCAGGGTTATGGTAGTTTACCTAACTTCAGGCCAATATGAAGCCAAAGCCAATACGAGAATAGGGGAGACGGCGCGTTAGTAACACGCGTCCGTGCGGGAATTATTCAAAAAGCTCGGCAGGAGAACCTGCGAGTTGAAAGGAGGCGGCGGTCAGATGCGGTCGAGTGTGATGAATGCTTTGGCAGCGGATTCAAATTCCGTCTTGGTACAGTCTTAGCACGGTAAATGGACGCACTTTTTTGTGGCCTAGAGATGCGCTACACGAGGTGGCGCGCGGCTTCGGACGTGAACCCAACGAAAGCGACGGTGGCCGATTTTACTCGTGGGGACCTGGAGGTCGCCGTTTGTCGTCACGCAAAACGAACCGAAAGCAGTCACAATGGTCACCGTTTGGCGGGGGGTGGTGCGGTGTGTGGGGGGGGGGGCAGCGTTGCGTTTGAGAGTGAAACGGTGGAACACAATGGACCCACAGGAGAAAAATGGACCCACAGGAGAAAAATGGAACATGTGTGCCCCACTTTTCAAGTCGCATGACAACTGCCCCCCCCCTTCCTCGGTACTCTTGGGAGGGAGGAATCAACTGCCCGCCGGTTATTCCGATGGGTCAGCACGCTTTGCCATCGAAGGCACGCGACTTCGCTCGGTCGACCACTTCCAAAAAAATTGCGCAGTTCATAAATGCACGCATTGAGTGACACGTGCAAGAATTGTCGACAGGATAATTTGCGTGTTCGTCACGAAGTAACCCAGAATCTACTTATGTTCTCACAGGGCTAGAGATGATCATTTGGGGGCACAATTACGGTCATGTCAAAGCTTACAACCAGAAAACTCCAGAAAAAAACTTTCAAATGGACATCCCGAAAAACGACAGCCCGGATTGCGAGCAGTTTCACCGAGAGCGCAGGTTCAGCCTAAATGTATAGATACCGCAAAGTCTCGTCGCAACCAATACTTATAAACATACAATTCTCATTCTCAGTGAACCAAGTAATTCACCTTCTCTTGTAATGCGACAATCAAGCCGCTAGATAGCAGAGAATGCCCAAGACTGTTTACTAGTTTTGCATGTAATCGACGCGTGGAAACCGTGCACGCACACTCTGAAACTCCACAACCACCACAGGGGGGGCCAAAACATTTAAAATAGATTCTCAAATCTAATCGGGACCGTGACCGTGAATAGTGACAATTCATGGAGTCGTGGAGGGGGTGAACTAATTACATACCTGCATTTCCCATAAATATGCTAAATTCCTCTTGATATGCAAATTATTTTGTTAAGGTGCCCCCCCTTCCAACCCAGCTTATATATATGCTCCAAGCACGTGTGCTGTTTCATTCAGACGCTGTCGCCTCGACAGACCTGGTTTCACCTGAAGACGGCTGCTTGCGTTGTGGCCGAAACGTCGTGAGAATTATTTTATTATGTTTTATTATTTTTATTATTTTATTACTTCCCTTCTACGTGACTTTACCGAAAGAACCAAGAAGATGAATTCCTGCAGTCACGAAAGCTTTAAATCGAAAAGTGAACTAAATAGTTACGTGGTCACACGATGCCTGGATGCTGACCGTGCGGTGTAAAGGTTAGCACACTGGACTTGCAATCCAGAGCTCTCTGCTTAGTTTCCATGTCCCTACGATGCAGTTGAAATAATGAGCACATTTATTAAATCTACCCCCGCCCACCACCCCCAAAGTCTCTGTACACACAGCAGTGTAAACGATTACACCACACAGTTAGTCGACTGGCTTGTCACAAAAAAAATGGGATGAATTTTGTGGGTACTTCGACCTCTTCCGAAACGTGTGGGCAGCGTGGGATTTCATTCATTCAGGACCACCGTCCCGTATTCACCACAATGGCGTTGCGACCCTTGAGTTTTATTTTTTACCGAATTCTAAAGAAATGGTTCTTCTTGTTATTTTGGTCGCCGGCTCGAGAGGGCGGGCTCTTCAACTTGGTCGAGCAGAGGCTTTTCAGCCAGCAAAGCGATTTCAGGACGGCACTTTTATCTTTTATTTTTTGTTGCTGTTGTTGTTGCTGCTGCTTTGCCCGCTCTACAGGGTGTGTCTCTGTATTCTCAGGACAGCGGACGCATCCTGCCTGACCTTCCGCGACGACAGCAGCGACTTTTCCCCGCGCTCCGACAAGTGCGGGACAGTTTACATTCAGCGGGCCCACTCGTCACCGCGCGGTTTACACACAAAGAGTCTTTTTTGCGGTGGAAACAGCTTGCCGATTAGGTTTTTTTTGGCTTTTAAACTTTCCACGAGAAATGTACTTCGAGCGAGCCAAACGGAGGAAACATTCATTCTTCCAGCAGTACGCTCTCCGTCGCCGAGCGTATAGTCCTCGCCTTATAAGTGCACACCCCGTGTGTCGTCTGTGCCTCTGGCCGCTTTGCGAACAGCCGCATGGCGTGCGGGCACGGCTGTGGGCACAGCGGTGGCCGAGCAGCGACGATCACCACAACGAGCGGAGCACCGGACGGTTAAAATTCAGCAAGTTGGCACGGTAGAGGGGCACAGCTGGTGCATCTGCTAGTCATCTCAGTCGGTCAACCCATGCATGGCACCTGGGTCTGTCCCGTAGGATCCTGTCAGCGAGCCTTCAATGCTTCACATGGCCTTGAAGTGCACCTGGCCTGGCACCGTGGCAAATGGCAGGTGTTGTTGTTGTTGCAGCGGTAATGTAGCGGTTAACGCGCTGCGCTATGAACCCGACGACCAGAGCTAAATTACCGCTCACGGCCACCGACACCAGTGGTGATTATCTGAACCGGTCCTGGGCCTCTCCCCCAAGTTAACTCAGCCTCAAATGAGTACCTGGTGCAGTGTGTAAACATCACCACTGGGGAGACAAAGGCGGCCGGGCATGGTGCTGGCCACCCACCTCCTCGTGTGCCGTGCTGCTGGCATTCATAGGTACCCACTAACAGCACTTGCCCAAAAAATCTGTTCAGGCTATAAAGGGGAGATCTTTGTCTTTGTGCAGGGAAGGGTGAGTCACACCCGAAATTGCTGCTCTGGACACAACCGATCATTGTTATCCCAGTGGCAAATAATAAAATAAATGACACTGACCCATGAATCCCTGCATGCACGCCTGCGCCGACATTAAGCCTATAACGGAATGCACACGGGGCCTAGATGACTTATAGCCGTTTGCCAATCCACCACTGGATGAAAGCCTCCCCACGCTATGTCAGTGATTGGTGGGGGAGCGTGTAAGACCATACTTCACCACACTGGTCAGTGCAGGTTGGCGAAGACATGGGGATCCCAGGAACAGTCGGTATATCACAAGCCACTGATGTCAGCCGCAGACAGGAACTGAGCTTGGGTTACCTGGTTTAAACCAAAGTGCGATAACCATTGGCGCCACTGATCAACCGCAAAAGGGACAAATGCTATAACTCGTTTAAAGTGTAATTCAGGCCACCTCCAAAACTGCAAATACGGAGCCAGATATAGCCATGGTAACAGCAGCCATAAAGAGAAGGAACAATCATGTGAACAAATCTTGACTTAAAGCTTTCGTGACTGCAGGAATTCATATTCTTTGGGTCTTTCGGTAAAGTCACGTAGATAGGTTCAAAGAAAATAACAAAAAACTACGTTTCCATCGCAACACAAGCGGTCGTCATCAGGACGACCTATCTCCGTGACTTTACCGAAAGAGCCAAAGAACCATGTGAACATTTTTTTAAAAAAGTCAAAATTTCAACGAACGCAAGCGCAGTTATACAGAACTGTGCCTGCAAGGGATACTGAGAATTCACAACCAATCACAGACACTTCAGTGACAGGGCCTGCACCTGACCGCTATATGTGTGTGCTGTCTTTTATTATGTTGTGGTTGAGATTCAACGACTCACACGTCCAGGCAATAACATGAATTGTCGTCGCTCTTCAGGGTCGTGAATTAATTCCACAATTGATTGTCCAGTCTTCTTTTTACACGCTTTCATTTAACTCACTCTGTCTGTTGTTGTATCCTCAAATCTTGTACCTCAATTTTAACCCACTTCCCAATGTGGTATCGACTGCAAACTTGGTATACTTATGTCATACTGATGACAATACTATATTCTATCATAAAAAATATATAAAATATATTTTTAAACAATCTTTTTGATATGTTATGTTTCGGCTTGGGTTTAATTGTCGACGGTAAACTGACGTTGGCTGTAATTGACCACGGTCGCTTACATACTGGCAAGCTTCGGGGCCACTTCCTGGAGTTGTGGAGTTCTTCCATTAATAGGACATTTCATAAAAGCGTGTTTAAAAAAAAGTTTTTTTAATATTACATTGGGGTAAATATTGCCGCAGTGGCCACGAACGGCCGTAGGTCAGGGTCAGGTTAATAAATTACGTAGAATAAATAAACCCCCCCAAAAAAACAAGCAATTCTGACACCTGATTTGATGCATGTATCGCGAGCTTAAGAATCGATATTAATCGATGCATAATTAAAACCGCCACTATGTGATATCCAATCTGTGGAAAGCAACGCATATTGAATGTACAATGCATTTTTTCGTATATAAGGGCCATTTCCTTGAATGCAAGGTAATTGTAAAATCTATAGGATGGATAAAATGTATAAGACCTTCCCAAAGCCTCTATCCTCTTAAATAGGATAATATATATAAACTGTATGTACTTGCAAAAAACACATCCTTAAAAGTGTGAACTGTACGTGGTTTATATACTGTCGAATAAAATGCATTTGGGACGCAGAAAATAAAATCTTAAGTCCGCATAAGCTCCATGCAATGGATTCCATCATCCAATGGCAGACGGACGCTATCAGGTCGCAACTGCAAAAACAATTCATTCATCACAGCACACGGCGCCAGGAACGGCTGTTCAAGATAAACAATTTATTTTCGGGAAAACGGTCAGCTACCCAACTCATTTGAACACTCGATAATTACGATTGTAAAACGGCGAGTGACTTCTCTTCCTTATTTGTATTAATTAAAAACAAACTTTCCTCCTGATTGAATCCCGATTGTGCTTTTGGCGGCACGTTTGGCGGCACGTTTGGATCCACGGTTGGCAAGATGTTAACTACCTCGCCTGCAATACAGGAGGCCATCGGTTCGACCCCGACCGTGACAACAACCGTATATTTGGAGTTTGAATGCTCTTCCCCCTGGCCGCAAATTTTTTTTTCTCCAAATCCTCCGGTTTTTCACTCCACATTTACAAATAAATTTGCAATAAATTTCCACGTAATAATGAAGTGTAAAAACTAATTTTATACGATGTCTTTTGTGTTTGTGTGCGGTCATTGGCTGATTGAGTTGAGACCATCAACTTACTCCACTTAAGTACCAAGTCCATGCACAGGTGGCTGAAACCCCAGATTCAAGCCCAGGACCTCGGCAGTGTAAATTCGGCACTCTGACCTCTGAGACACCAGACCACGTTTAACTTCACTTCCAAACAGAAACCCAGCAACACATGTTGATATTGCCCTGCAAAAAGTCCCAGGCAGCTGTAACATGAGTTTAACCAATGAATCATACATGCCGATTCGGCTGGAAGTAAGCAGACCGCCAGGCTACATAGTCACCCACGCACATAATGGATAGTCAGTAGCGCTGTGTGGTACATTTCTGTGTACCCTATATGTATAACAAACCGAGTCACACTTTGCACACACAAAATTTGAGTCACTTCTGAATTGCAATGCAGAACACGCTGGGAGTTTTTTCAGGAAGTGAAGCTGTCAGAGTGTGCAGCGAAACATCGGACATCCCGCCAGACAAACCCAGGCCCAAACAGAAACACATGAGAGAGCTGTACGGCACAAAAACAAAAAAACCCTCCCCAGTATCAAATACTCAATAGGCTAAGAATTCACGAAACAAGTGTTTATAATAATACGGATATGTCCATGCGGAATTATTCTGGGCAAAAGTGCAGAGTGCAGTAAGAGCCAATGTTGTACTGTTCTATGTTCCCAACCTTCACCAACCCCCACTGACCAACGTGATGAAGTATGGTCAAATAAACCCTCACGCTCCGCACGGCGTGGGCAGACCCTCATCCAACAGTGGATTTCGAAAAGGGCTGTACATTAACATTTATACGCATTTAATTCACAAGCTCTATGTAAATTAACAATGGAAACGTTTTCAATGACACAACTTATAACAAAAAAGTATGCTTAATGTTGCAATGTTATTGCGTAATGTTTTTCAAGAGTAGCCACGCTCTGGTGATGTTTTTTTTTCTGTTATGGTGACTTGTCCTGGACCTTAACCACAGACATTCCACCCAGTTATCAGACTCTCAAGAATATTTCGCGAGAGTGACCTCTGTGCTTTGAGGTTTAAACCCTGGGAATAAGAGGTCAATTTATCACGGTCAGAGGCCAGAAACCAGGTCTCGTGAAATTAGACTAGTTTTTGCGGTAACATCACCATAATATTTTTTAAAACTAATTTTTTTAACTGTTTTATTTTACCGGGTAAGGCCCACTGAGCTATGTAGCTCTTATATTCTTGGTTCTTTCAGTAAAGTCACGTAGAAGGGAAATAATAAAATACATTTTCTTGCTGTTGATTTCGCACCTGATGATGATTGCTTGTGTTGCAGTCGAAGCGTCGTGAGAATTTTTAAAAATATATTTATTATTTTATTATTTCCCTTCTACGTGACTTTACCGAAAGAACCAAGAATATGAATCCCTGCAGTCACGAAAGCTTGAAATCAAAACTTATGTGGCTCTTTTTCAGAAGCGACCTGGCCACAAATGATAGCTAAACAAAGTGGCTTATCGCGTGGAAATTTATAGCAGCAGCCAATTACTCTAAACGCAAGTTTCTAAAGAAAGGTGGGCATGGTTCTGCAAATGACGGCTCAGCAGTCACTTTCTTTTGCTGTTGGGCTGTTGTAAAATAAAAACACCTGCATTGCAATAACCACCGTTTCTTTTCCCATCTATGCAAGAGTTGAGAACGCAGTGAACCTCTGCTTGATCCGTATACCAGGGTTGACACCTCGGAGGTGTACCAATCTGGGACATGGAGTGGGAAGAAAAATATCTTACAATAATCACAAGAGGGGGGAAACTTCATGTACACGCATTGTCTTCAGTGGTGTAATATTACGCGATTGACAAAAACAACTGGCACTCTTAATGTCCTGGGATGACTTACAGATGTCCAAAAATAATAAGATGACCCTGAGAAATCCAAAACAGGTGGAAAACCTCTCCGTACACCCAGAGCTTAGTTTTTTTTAATGAACATTCTCCCAGGTCGCTAGTGGACTGTGTAGTAGGTGGCATGTGACTATTAGCCACTGACATAGCCAGAGATGGAGTGTGCCAGATGCAGAATCTTTTTTCCAGGTCACCGATCCAAAACGACACGGCAAAAAAAATTCAGGCCTGTGTTTATTTGTCATCCATTCTTCCTGTTATCTCAGAATCAGCTCGGACAACAGGAGTGCCCTGGAGATGGAAGAAATTTCGTTTTTGCTATCCATATAAAAATTGCCATCAAGGTCTGCTCGGAATCCCAAGTTCTAGACCTGAAACAATTCCATACCTCACCAGCACCCAAGCCCGTACCTTGCTATTTGAATTGTAATGATTTGCGATCAGAATTTAAATTAATTACTATTACATGGGGGAGGGGGGGTAGAGCAAGTGCTTGCAGGTCCTGTAATCCCACACTTCCCCCACGTTGGCCATTGCTGGTGAATGAACGTGGAGAGCCAAAATGTGGGGGGGCATAGTAAAGTCTGCTGCTCGCCACGCAGCCCTGCAACCAACCCAGAACAAACAGCTGCGCATGAAACAATTTCTTTATACTGGTAGGAACCTTCTGGTTACACCAGCCCACAGGGGATTATTGTGTCCGTCGTGCAGGAAGGGGCTGGGTGGGGAGGGTGGGGCTGGGTGGGGAGGGTGGGGCTGGGTGGGGGGTGGGAGGGGTGGGGCTGGGTGGGGAGGGGCTGGTCACCCCGTGGTGCCCTTATAAAACTCAACGTTTAACCTACTCATGCCGGCTTGTGCCCGCCCTCACAGTCAGCCATATTTGCGGAATACACCACGCCGCCGTTGACCCTGGCCATTGACCGAGCAACCCAACGTCACTACCAGCTCCCTCCGCAGGAATGTGTTTACGGCTTTTTTGTAGTTTATTGTCCCTCCCCCCACACCTCCAGTTAGCACGGTTGGCTATGTACGGTGCGAAAGAAGTTCAACATACATACATACATGGTGGCCACCCATTCAAGCACTATTCAGGCTAAACCCTGCTTAACTTACGAGGTCTGATGAGACTGGGTGCTTTCCGGGTGAACGGCTTTACTTTAGAAACAATTTAATTGCATCTTTCAGTCAAAACACGACATCCTGATTACAAATATGAAATCCGCTTTCCGATCAGATAAACAAACATGTTTAGAAAACTAAAAATACCCATTACACGGGCACCGGGTCGTGGGCTGTCCTTTATCGCGCTAAACACGGCCACCATTACCCCCGTTTTACGTCACTGAACTTTTTCACAGAGACGTCCGTGTTTTTCTGCTCGTAATTTTTTCTTCTCTATTCCTGCCACGATCCGGTGAGGAATGTTTGTCAACAGCTTTCGTCGTGGTACAGCGATAGGAGGGAGAGTCCGTGGCGGCGCTAGGCATGAGCAAACCAAGAAGAAACTTAGGGCCCACGATCCATCAAACCAAAAATTGTGATGAAGCAAATATCAGCTCAAACTCAAATCCTAATAAACATCATCATGATCATCAGACATGGTCAATCTACTTTTGGATGAAGACCTCCCCCAAGCCACCGCCACCTCTCATGATCCTGCTGCACGCAAAATTATTTAACCGCTCCATCTCAATGGTGCACGTCCTCTCGGACACATCACAAGCTAATCACAGTAACATAAACAAAATACATTTAATTTCTCTCATCTGTCTTGTCCCGAATGTCCCCTCTTCTTCTTATCTCACCACACATCGACATTTGTCTACATTGCTGTTATCTCACTACTTTCATAACTCTCATCCACATCTCTTCTGTCGTCCCAATAGGACTGTAAACATCGAAAACGGGAGGCGGGGGGCCTACAAAAAATAATTTCTGCTGATCCCCCCCCCCGTCAATGGGCTAGCACCAACACCGGGGCAGGGTGGCGCGGGCTATATTTGTGTGCGTGCCGTTCGGGCTGGTTTTAGTGGGGCGTGCGGCGTGCCTAACCTTATTTGGTGACTGCTCCGAGCGCAACTAAGGACCTCACACCGAGCGCCCGCCGGTTCTGTTGGCGCGCAGTGCGATGAGGTTGAATTCTAGATTTGAAGTTTTCGTGACTGCAAGGATCCATACTCTTTGGTTCTTTCGGTAAAGTCACGTAGGTGAAAAAAAAAATAACTAAATTAAATCACGACGTTTCGGAGGCAACACAAGCTTCCGTCATCAGATGGGACAACCACAGAAAAAAAACAGAATTACTGTAGTTTGAAGTTCGCAAGCGGGCGCGGATAACGCCAGGGGACGACGCCGGGCGACCGGCATGTTTTTACTTCTCGCTAATCCTTTAAGAAAGTCCTGGCGAGCGAGCGAGCTCAACCCCACGGAGCCTCCCGCGCAGAGACCGGATTGATGGCATTCTGTAGATTAACGGCGAGAGTAAAAATATTACTTAATAAAGGGTTTACAAGTCCTGTTGTGTAAAGTGCAAACATGAGTTAGTTGTGTTTTACGACAAAAAGAAACATACTAAATATTTCATGGTCAGGAACGTATCATTGCAAGATATCTTATAAAGGTGGCCAACAGGCTTATTATTGCAAGGGAAGTTATTATATCCCATGTTCAATCATCCAAGCACACTTCAGATATCTTCAATAAAACTATAAAATGCTCAAACAAATACAGAACTCACCATCCAACTTACTGATTCCGGCGTTGAGAAATGTATAGCCTTTGGGCAAAATTAGCACAGAGCAATTAACGGTACATTATGTACCAGAGGGAAGGAGTGGTGATGCAGTGGTTAGCGTGCTGCACTACAAACCGAGCAAGCCGAGTTCAATTCCTGGCCACATGTATGTATCGATGTTGAACTTATTTCGCACTGTGAGAAGAATAACCTTATCTCGCATCAGCAGCGAGTGATTTAGAATCAGAATCGTTATTTGATACGGGAGGAATCCGATGAGCTATAAAGCTCTTTTTCACAGATGTTCAGCCAGGGCGGGTAAGATCGTTACAACAAAGAATACAAAAACATTTTATTTTAATGAAAATAAACAATTTTATACTCTTTGGCTCTTTCGGTAAAGTCACGGAGATATTTTACCAGGTAAAGTCCGCTTGGCTATTAGCTTCCGTTTTCAGAAGCGACCTGGCCACAAATGATAGCTCAACGAAGCGGCTTATCACGTGGGAATTTATAGCAGCCATATAATCTATCCGAATTGGTCCTCTGGGGGATGCCTCTCCTTCACCAATCCGCATTGAGCAATGTGCTGAAATACGGTGACACAAAACCCATGACCAGCACGGCATGGAAGAGAAGCCTTTATCCGGCAGTGGAATGATAAAGGAATGAAAGTACCAGTGGTACACTAAAAAAATATGCATACGAGGGCTGTTAAGTCTCTTGCGTTACCCGCGTGTCACACACACACTAGGGCCCCTGTTAACGCACGCCAGCCTCTCCCTACCCACAGACAGAACCAAGCTGGCGCCACAATGTGCGTCTCGCCATCACTGCCACGAGCACCAGCCACGGCGGGGTCTCGATTTTTCGTGCAACTGCCACGGTTAACTATTCCCATGACCTTCACGCGCCGTTACCTCCACCTACGTTGAAACTCGGTCTACCGGACTTGGCTCTGGTCGTCTCACCCACGGCCGTGTTCAACCATCGTGCACTGCAGATCAAAACCCTTCTCTTTGTGCTTCTATCTGAGCAATGCTCAACTTGGGAATTTCCCTTTCATAATCTCTTTCCTCAAGCTCTTGTAACCTTGCTTAAATCAAAAATAATATTTGCTCTTGAACGGGTAGGCTTTCGTGACCAATTTTGTCCATGAATATTCATGAAATCGTTTTTTTGGGTTTGATCGTGTAAATGTATGCGAATATTCATGATGACGTTTTTTTGGGTTAGATCACGAAGAAAGCTCCCAACACGTGGAGCGAAACATCGGGGCGCACGCGGTACACAACCCGAAGACCTATCAGAGGGCTTGCCATTTTGTTGAATTTTCTATGCCGGTCATGAAGGAAACAGCTATTAAGCACGGGAAGTTTAGGAACACATGACAAGCACCGATGACTTTGAATTGCCTCTCGGTGGTGCAACATCACCACGTGGTGCTCATTTAACCCTTACCCTTCAAGAGATGAGGGCGGAGCGGTGGCAGTGGTTAGCGCCACTGCTCTTTGAACTTGGGAGATCCGAATCCAATTTCTGGCCAGGGCGAACGTCTGTCGCGAGTGAAATGGAAACCGGTTCCTGGGTACTGTCCCTCCAACAACCTGCACTGGAGCAGCGAGGTGAAGTATGATAATAAAAAAACAATAAAAAACAACGCCCCATGATGGGCATGGCGAGGCCTTCATCCAACAGTAAATTAACCAAGAGCCGTAAATTCAAAAAAAAAATCACTAGTATTTCTATTCGAGATGATGGGCCGAGTTAACAAAGACTACTTCTCTGTGACGAAGACTCTTCAAGGTTGTTTTTATCGCTACGGTACAGAAACTGCCAATGCAAGTTATCATTGTTGCATTGTCATTGTGCGCCACATACTTTCAAGACAATATGAACGCAAAACTGTGAAACCGACGGTTGCCAATAACACGCATCGCAATTTGCAAAGTACGCGCGAGATACTTCAACGTATTTTGGCTTTTGAGGTCCCTTTGTCAAGAATGTGCAATTTTTGGCCGTTATCCGATATGGTGGCATGGCTCTCGTCTCGTTCATTCTTTCTGCGGTCGACAGACTGTGGCTGCAGCTGTGCACCACAAGCATTCATGTGTGCGCCACATGTCACGATAGGTCTTTTTGTCGGAATCCGGATCGTGCCGCCACACAGACCCACACTGCTCCTTAATGTGCGAGCGGCGGAACGCGTGGAAATTGGGACCCAATGTTGGCTTACATATTGGCCGTTGTGATGTGTGAAATACAACGGACAGCGGAAGCTATTATATGACGCGCCTCCCCAAAATGTAACAGTTCCTCTCTCAGAGGGTGTGGATCTGATAAACAATATTCATGTCAGAGATATGAACAAGATAATGCTTTACCACATTTAAATGTCCTTAACCCTGTACACGCGACAATTAATTTGTTGGGCCGTGTCGAGTGGTGGAGGGTTTTAACGACACAACTTTGGCCAAACCAAAGAAAATACTGGACTTATAATTCGCATTACTGCATGTGAAAAGGCTGGATTCGTGAGCATTAACAGAACGTGAGTGAACACCATGCACAAATGAAAAGTAAGCTAAATTTTGGCAATTCTTACATTGAATCAAACAGCTCAATTCTTCAGTTCAAATCCAGGCAGCTCCTTACGATTAACCTGGGTTCTCAAGTGTAATGGGTTGATGGTTTAAGTCTGGTCACCAACAACTGGACAAAAACAAACAACATTAAATGTAATCCTTCACTTAAATTGGCTTAACCTGCAGCTCTGGGGATTGAAACATCGCGTTTACCGTCACGCGGCAAATATTACTCATAAGACAGAGCTGGTGGGATAGTGGTGCCCTCTACTGTGCGGACTAGGTCACTTGGAGGGATCTCAGAGGTAACTCTGTGACATCTGCTTCTGGGGGTCATTGCACTGCTCTGCCAGAGATCCAGATAGATTATTCGCCGTGTTTAATTGAAGCTAATAGCACAATCGAGGTAAATAAAATAAAAGTTACACCCATGTGGGCAGGCGATGGGAACATTTCCTGCAGTGTGCATGGAGGTTCGGTTTGTTTTACGCGAAAGTTCGTCTCCGCTTGTGGTTGTGTAAACGTGTGTACGCTCAACACGCAACTGCCAAGTTGTTGTAAGCCACAAGTGTTTAACATGCCACAGCTGCATACGCCATTCTGTAACAGCAGCTGTTGTGTGAATAATGCACATGCAGCAAATGGACATGCATGCATGGACACATGGGAACCGCTGATAGATTTTGCAGAATGCTTCAGGTGAGGTTAACAATGTAAAATACTCCACTTTTTTCGTGGTTAAGTGCATTGGGCTATATAAACCCAGGTACTGGAGTTAATTTCCCAGCAATTGCTACGAACATCAGCGGCGAATGATATAAGAACCAGTCTGGTTCCTCCCCTCACGGACCAGTGAGGGGAAGTATGGTCAAACAACATGCATGGCTGACACAGGATGGGGAAGATCCTGGCTGGCTGGAGGGACAAAATGTGCGCTTTGCCAATTGTTTATTATAATTAGCATTGCACTGTATTCTCAATAAGTCTTGCCTACAACCAAATCACATTTAATGTGCCCAAACTAGTTCCCAGTAGCTAACCAGGGTTGAACCTTAGTACTTGATTAAAGCCTGCGAGGTTGCCAGGGGAAGGCAGTACTGAAATATAACTTTTTAATCTACACGTGGATGTATGCTGGACTTCTTTCGCGCCGTACATAGCCAACTGTGCTTATCGGAGGTGCGGGGGAAGGACACGGTACCACGCACCAATGGAATTGATCAAACATCCCAGTGTGTAGCAAGGCCTTTACGAAAAAAAAGCCTAGAGACTCAGTGAGGCCCCCCCCCTTTTGTGGGTGAAGAGCATTTTTATTCAGGAAATATTTAAATGTGCTTGGACATATGCTGGATAAATTTGCGAACGGTGCACTTAGTATGTAATGGTGCAGTCTGGAAGAACGAATTTTAACCAACATCAGGGAATGGAGTTACGCAGGAAGATGTCCCGTTGCACAAAGACAAGAAACAACAAGTTTATATTCATCTTATTGGTTATTTCGGTAAAGTTACGTGACTTTACCGACAGAACCAAGAAGATTAATCCCTGCAGTCACGAAAGCTTTAAATCGAAATTTAAGTTTATATTCATCAACCGTGCACCTTCTGCAAAGTGTAAAGCACCTTTGCGTTCCACAAAGCCACTCTTCTCTCCAAGGTTATAATTAAGGCCATTTGTCCAATTAAACCAATGGATGAGGAGTACCAAAGGTAGGCAAGAGGATTAATGATGTTCAATAGCAAACACATTTAAGGGTCCTCCCTCCAAAGGACCACTCGTTTGCACGTGATTTCATTAACAATACTCTACGGTTCACTGGAACACAGGAAAAGGAGTGGTGGTGCACACCCACAGGTAGATTATGTCTGTGCTGTATATTTAACTTCCATATCCGGCTATTATCTCCCTTTTCATTTCTGCCGAGCTGCTGATTTAAGATTTGTACCCAACAAATCCATGGCATTCGGGTCAAACCCACTCTCCATGCACCGTATCACGTCTGCAGTTCTTGAAATCAACTACATAGAAGTGACTGTTATTTAGATCCTAGGAAGTTAAGCAAGGATGAGCTAGGATAACGCTTTGGTAGGTGACCCATCATGCACAGCAAGGATGTTGTTACAGGCTTTAGGACAACGGAATGGGCAGCAGAATGGGCGTGGGGGGGGGAACTACTGCACGTTGTTGTACTGTAACTCTATGCTCCCACATTTACCAAACCCACACTGACCAGCGTGATGAAGAAAGGTCAAATAATCTTCACAGAATGTGGTGGTGGGGGGGCCTCATCCAGCAATGGATCTATAAAGGGCTGTCTGTACACGTACATTGATAAGTCGTGTTGTTTTACAATTTAGGAAATCGGTAAGGATTGATCGATACTGAAAATTTTACCCTGTTGAGTGGCATCTACCCAGTGAGCATGCCAATGTTGGGCCAACGTTCGGCCACGTTGTGCCAACCTTATTCCAACGTTCCACATATAAATATGTAAATCTTGTACATGTAGACTTAAGGTCACCCACTGCTGTGTCAATGAGTCACATGCACTCCAAAGAGAGAATACAAATCAGGAATGTCTCCTTCACATGTCCATCTCTGTAAATAAACAAACCCACAAACGATTTCTTACACAATCACTCGTTCCGTCTGCTTCTTTGCATTTCTGGAGGTCATCTTAAGCACGAGGCTGAACTCTCTGCAGAGTGCCCGAGTTGCATGACCACTCCGAACACCACGAAAAATTCCCACGTGTGCACAAGTACAGTCGTGATAACACGTGGTGACACCCACTTATCAACAGCAAAGATCGACTCAGCGGAGACGACTCACAGCAACGTGGACTAGTTATGTAAACTGCTGTTTCACCGTATTCGTCATCGGCCAATTCTATAGAATTACAGTTATCTGGGTCAAACACAGCAGTCCGATGTTGTACACGTGTAGTGAGTGTACTGTACCACATCTAACACAATAACAGTACACGTGGTGTACTATACCATAGAGCACACTTGAATAACAGTACACGTGTATGGTGTACTGTACCACATCTAACACTTGAATCAGTACACGTCTATGGTGTACTATACAGCAGAACACACTTGAATCACAGTACACGTGTTGTGTACTATACCACATCTAACACTTGAATCAGTACACGTCTATGGTGTACTATACCACATCTAATACTTGAATCAGTACACGT
>CM025627.2:8368942-8475010 GCA_014621495.2 Entosphenus tridentatus
AGGTGCGTGACGTCATTTATGGACGGCTCCGAAGGTTTATATTTGGTATTTGAACATCTTAACACCTTCTGTGTTTTTTGCCAGAAAGGGTAAACCCTATTATTTATATTCTTGGTTCTTTCGGTAAAGTCACGTAGAAAGGAATTAATAAAATAATAAAAATATAAAACAATAAAAAATATGTCCTTAAACCCGCCACAGCCAATTAGTAAGGTTTGTTAAGTAAACAGAACATGCAAATTCGTTACTAGTACAGCACACCGGTGTGTTGGAGAGCCAAGCCACAACATTTACAATCTGAGTACGACGTTTCGCCGGTTATTACAACTAGCTTCATCAGGCGAGAGCCAGATTTGTGGAGAAGTCTTCCTGTTTCGTTCTTTAAATAGAGGCGTAGATGTGATGACAACACGTGTGCGCTCTGCTTGGGGGGTTAATGAATACATATAAACGACTATGGGTATCCATTTCCGCTTGGGTTATTTATATGGTAATAAATGTCGAGTGTGTGTCCTAAAATCGCCGTACCAACGGTAATCCCTATTGAAATAAGGTTACCTACATAGGCATGCATTGCAACAATTTATTATTTGATTATTCGCTTCCAAGCAGCACGAAGTCTGTAGCTATCCGATTGGTTAAACATATTTTTATTTATTTCAATTTCTATAATTGGCCAGGAGTAACTAGTTTTGCACAGAACTTGTAACACTATCAAAATCAATTGAGTGTCCTCGTTGGCACGCGTGTTCCGCTACTGCTGACAGTTGCATTCGAAATTATTTAATATTTCTTTGGTGTTCCTTCAGTTATATATTTACGCGATCTAACCCAACAAAAAAACTCTATTATCGATATTGGTCGCGAAAGCCTGCTAACTTAAGTGTTCAAACATTATCAGTGTTAAAACATTTCAGTGTGAAACATTTCAGATTAATATTTCTTTGGTGTTCCTCCAGTTATATATTTACGCGATCTAACCCAACAAAAAAACACCAATATTATCGATGATATTGGACGCAAAAGCTTGCGACTTAAATGTTAACACATTTCAGTGTTAAAACATTTCAGTGTTAAAACATTTCAGTGTTAAAACATTTCAGTGTGAAACTTTTCAGATTAATATTTCTTTGGTGTTCCTCCAGTTATATATCTACGCGATCTCACCCAACAAAAAAAACACCGATATTATCGATAATATTGGTTGCGAAAGCCTCCTAACTAGCTCAAACATTTCAGATTCTGAAGACGAGGAATGCCCCCCCCCCCCCGGGGGATGACCTCTGATCCCGGCCGAATCCGGTTCCACGTTTTGGATTCGGAGGGCGGCAAGGCCTGGGCTCAGTCAAAAGCCTGCGCCCTCAAAATCTTCCACACTCAGCAACTCGGGTAAACGTCTTCGCCGCGTTTTTGTTTGAAATTCTCCTCGTAAACGAATTCTACGTGATAGGCAGCTGTCTGTAGAGTTACGTGCAGGTTTAAGTTCGCGCGAAGGTATTGGAGGTGCTTTTAAAGGTTTGACGCGACGCGATTTTTGTCCTTAGGCCCCCCCAGGTCTGCCCTTGACAGGTGACGGCGGTGCGGCGTTTAAGTTGGGTTTGTTTCGCCACGGTTAATTGTAATAATCACGAGCTTTTGTCATCGCTAAAGTAAATTGTGCGAAGGGATACGGGTGTTGTTTAAGTCGCTCGTTGAACAAAATTGATGCGGTGGTTACGAAGCGCCCGTACGATCACGTACGGGGCCCTTAGTAATGTGATGACGTTAAGTTAAATGTAACTGGGTTAAAAGCATTTCTATACACTTGTGCTGAATTAAGTATAGGTTATGTTAGCCGTAAGTGTATTGTTATTCTACGCTTTGTATGAAAACATAAGCATTGTGTGATTCTCTGGACTTGTAAACAACATTACGGAGACGTTAATGCGTAGAGGGCGCTGTTTGTACTCCCCTAATGACCTCTTTACCCTTACTGCTGTGTTCGTCTTACGATTAAATGCTTAGTTTTTGCTCTCAACACACAATTAACACAACTTTAGGAACGAAACAAGGACATTTACAGCGCTCAGAGTCTTTAATGGAAGTTACTTTTTCTCCAAAATGCGGTATTTTTTTCTGTCAATATTTAAGTTGTACATTTACTGTACAACATGTCATTGAAATTAGAATCCTATTAAGCCCGCAGTCCCGCAATGTATGATTAAATCCGCTGTTTCATACAATAACTTGCATTACAGGAAACGTTTACAAAAGTTTGTCGTTGTGTGTGATTTTTGCAGTCTCTGCAGTCATGCAGCGCATTCGGACCCTGGCCACTTTGGCCAAGAACATGAAGACACCTTTGCCCGCTACTCATCAGAGTGAGTGACTTAACCGCATGGAAATTAATTATTCGTATTGTTGTGTCGTAGACAGTACAGTATAAGCATACTTGGCTTAAACATGTTGTCAGAGATTCGTCAGAGAGCACACCCGTATTGCAAATGTTTTAGACAACACACTGGGTTCCATCATGGGACCTCCTTTGCCAGCACCAAAATGTGATAATAGGTTTTTCCCCTTTTTTCTGGCAACAAAACAGGTGTTAAGATGTTAAAATACCAAACTGAAACCTTTTACAAGGAATCATGTCGCATTAACCACAATACTTGTGATCAGAATGCAAGCAAAAAACATGCTCTGATTATATATGCATTGTCCTTGAAACTGGTTGGTCTACACCAGAGACAGCTTTCTTTTGAGCCTCGTCGCAAACATTTATTACTTCCATGTTAAATGTCTTGATTAGTTATTATTTTCATTATTTCTATGATATTTATTATACAGTAACACCCTGGGATAATGTTATATTGTTATTGTCATAGAAATGCATGATAATATTTTGCACTAGTGCCATTAAATTGTGTAAATGGTGAGAAAACATTACGCTAGAAAGATGAGTGCAGGCTGGAAAAAATGGACTCAACAACACACAAAGCTGCTGGTAGTCTGCATAGGTGACAGAGCTTTTGTAAATTCAATACACATCTTTGAGTGTTAAATCTGAAGCCAATTAAGTTGACGGCCATGGAATTGTATTCACCGTTTCGTTCTGCATTGCGATGAACAACGTGCGACGTTCACGTTCATCGTGATTCCATATTGCAATATATGCATACTCGTGCATATCCTACACCAAATCATTTTAATCTGTGTGATGCCTCTCACAGTTCACACAAGTGCTGCTGCGAGCAATGCGATCGAAGTGTTTGTCGACGGGCAGTCGGTGATGGTTGAGCCGGGCACCACGGTGCTACAGGTGATGAATGTACCTTCAGTTCTTTCTTCATTTCCTTGTGTTGGGCATTGCATTTTTCAAACCTAGGCTCCATGTTTCTTGATTCATACGCATGTGTTGTGGTGAAATGAATGGCTGCTATAAAAAGTCAAACTGCCGCCAATCAGAATTAGTTTCGGAGATAAAAGAGTGTAGTAATGGGCATGCTACTGGGTGTGTGATCGAAATCGCGCATGGGGAAAAAGGAGATGATACGTTTTTTTTAGGGATATGATTGGCTACTGCATAGTTTTTCAGAGGGTAGTATTTTTCACTTCAGTGCCACTACAACCAGATTTTATTGAACCCCCTTAACGACTCATGTGGACTGCAGGCATGTGAGAAGGTTGGTGTTCAGATCCCACGGTTCTGCTACCATGATCGTCTGTCCGTCGCTGGCAACTGCAGGATGTGCCTGGTGGAGATAGAACGGGCACCCAAGGTGGGTCTGCACATTCATCGGTGTTATTACTCAATACAGACAGTACATTTTATTGTTTACGTAAAGAAATATGTATTTTTCTTAAGTTTATATCATAGCGCACCTTTTCTGTTACAATGTTTCTCTCATGTAAAGAATATTTAAGTGGAATTTTGTGTGTTTAATCGTCTTACAGTAACTTCACCAATATTTACCATAGTCTATGAAGTGCTGTTAGGTAGAGTAATAATATATCTTTGTAACATCTTGTCTTTCAGCCGGTTGCAGCCTGTGCCATGCCAGTTATGAAGGGCTGGAATATCTTAACAAATTCTGAAAAGACCAAAAAAGCCAGGTACAGCAATGTGTTTTATATCAAAGCATGATGAGTGATTGTTTGTGTATGCATGTAGATTGGCTATCAAATCCCATCTCTTTCAAAGAGCAATTTTATGTTTGGATAATGTCTCATTACAGGGAAGGCGTGATGGAGTTCCTGCTTGCAAACCATCCCTTGGATTGCCCCATCTGTGACCAAGGTGGCGAGTGTGATCTGCAGGTAAGCGCGCATTCATAAAACCAGACATGAGGTTTAAACTAAGGTTTAATCCTGTGTTGCCTCAATTTTTTGAACAGCAACATAATAATTAGCACCCGGAACCACACAGGCATACATTTTTTCGTACCTCCGATTAGTTCGGTTGGCTACGTACGGTGCGAAAGAAGTTCAACATACATACATACATACACATATACCTTACGTGGAATTGATACCTGCGCACCACAGGACCAGTCGATGATGTTCGGCAGTGATCGGAGCCGTTTCACCGAGGGCAAGCGAGCCGTCGAGGACAAGAACATCGGGCCGCTAGTGAAGACCATCATGACGCGCTGCATCCACTGCACGCGATGCATCAGGTCAATTTGCCGTTGTTGTGGAACCTCTGTGTTGGTACCTTTTGGCCAATTGAGATGCATTGACTTGGTAGAGGTGAGCCAGATTGAGTTGGTAAGCTGAGTCAAGTTGACTTGGCAGATTGTAAGCTCATTAGCAGCACTACTTTGAAGTGTTCTGTTGGCAAGGTGTTGTGTAACATAAAAAAAGTCTTAGTTCATTGACTCAAAGAAGAAATAAGTGGGATTCATGCCTGTTTCATGTGGGTTACATGCCTGTTTTTGCATGGTGTGATATCTATGGGCGAAAATTATATTTCTTTACTGGATGACTTAAAACATATTCTTTGGTATAGTGCAAAGCTCCAGTGGCTTCCTAATATTGGAGACAAGAGCATTCCATTTGGTTGCAGAAGCACATCTGAAAGCACACAATGCGGTGTTTAATAGACTGGAACATGAAAGAGCACATTGGGATGTGGTGTTGGTTCCATGTACACGTTTGGAGTCTAACGTAACCATTAGCTTAGTGATTCACAAAGACCGTGCTTTGTCCTGGTGTTGGTGCACGCTAGGTTCGGGAGCGAGGTGGCCGGTGTGGACGACCTAGGCACGACAGGCCGTGGCAGCGACATGCAGGTTGGCACCTACATTGAGAAGATGTTCCACTCGGAGCTCTCGGGCAACGTCATTGACCTGTGCCCCGTGGGGGCCCTCACCTCCAAGCCCTACGCCTTCACCGCCCGTCCGTGGGAAACAAGGTCCCTCTGCCTTCATTATTTCGCCTTTGTTGTGCATGTTTTGTAGTTTGCTGTGATGGTTGGGGTGCCCCGGTGAATTTGTGGAGTCTCTTTTAAGTTTCAGGCGTGCTTGGTGAGTCTCCAGTCCTTTGGTGGTGACGCGGCCTCGTGCTTGTTGCAGAGGTTCACGGTTAAAGTTATTGGCCACCATGGTTATTATTGCGGGTGTAAAAACCATGATACTGTGCCATCTGCTTCACATTGGACGTGAAAGATCCCCTGGTGTCATTCGCGAGAATAAGCCATTGTGTGCTGGTGTCGGGGGTTCAAATTGACCAAATTCTAAAATTACACAATTTGGATTATGCATACAAATCATCACCCCCTTCTGACAGACGAATTCCCCGTTTGCAGGCCAGGTGCTGAATCACCCATGTGCCCTCAGAGACAGCTGCCGCTGGTGGTGCCCTTTCAACTGTTTGAGATGAGATGATGTAAAGTGCTCTTGAGATGTCAGCATAGAGAGTGCTATATCAAACACAGATCATTATAAAGATGTTATCTCCCTTGCCTGGTTTGCAGTAGGTCGTGGGTTCGATCCCAAGCCCGACACCTGCATATTTATAGTTTGCATGTTTTCTCTCCATGGTCACGTGGATGTTTTCTCCTTTTTATCCAGTTTTGCCCTCCATATTTAGAAACGTGCATTTAGATTATTTGGATATTATAAATCTCACACTTCGATGAGCGGGCTTTACCTGGTAAATAAAAAATAGTTTAGTTTGAAATTGGGCAGCTGTAGCACTGTATCAGAATCCAAATCAGAATCTTTATTTAGACTTGAGGAATCTGATGAACTATGAAGCTCTTTTTCAAAGGTGTCCAGTATGGTGGGAGGGTGTGTTGAGGTTGCCGTTTTACCATCACGGACACCTTACCATCACATTGCCGTGTGCAGGAAGACCGAATCGGTGGACGTGCTGGACGCCGTTGGCAGTAACATCGTGGTGAGCACGCGTGGTGGCGAGGTTATGCGCATCCTGCCACGCCTGCACGAGGACATCAACGAGGAGTGGATATCCGACAAGACCAGGTGGGGGTGATCCCGGGGTCTGTTCCACCCTCGTTTGTTAGTGGGTGACAAATACCGGATGATATAGGATGAGGTGAAAAACTAGATCAAGCTGCATGGGAAATATGGGAGAACAACATCTCACTCGGTTTAACACGTAGTCTTTCGGGACCAATATTATCCATAATACAGGTTTTTTGGGTTAGATCACATAAATATATAAATGTGTCGTTAAACCCTTTACCACCTGACAGCCAATTAGTGAGGTTTGTCACGTAAACAGAACGTGCCAATTCGTTAATAGTACAGCACACCGGTGTGTTGGCGAGCAAGAAAAGATTGTAAATGTTGTGGCTTTGCTCTCCGACACACCGGTGTGCTGTACTAGGCATTGGCATGTTCTGTTTACGTGACGAACCTTACTAATTGGTTGTGTCAGGTGGTGGTGGGTTTAACGACACATTTATATATTTACGCGATCTAACCCAAAAAAACCTGTATTATGGACATCTCGCTCACTGAAGAGATCCTGAATCACAGTGGTCTCTTATAAAAAGTTGACAAAACTCAGAAAATAAAATATCTGTCACCTTTTAGATGCGTGCATAATATTGCTTTGAAGCGTTTTTAATTAAAATAATACTTTTAGTGTCGCAAATAATAGCACCGCCATCGTGTGCTGCAATGAAGTCTTAACACGTATGAATGTAGCATCACTAGAGCAACTTCATGATGAGATTGACCAAAATTTTGCAAACAAACGATCTAACTCGGGATGAACAGCCGGGAACACCGCTTAAGGACTTATCCAACAAGTTCACACCTGTTTTACGAATTGAGTCGTCCTCAAAAGAGTAAAGGGTACTGGATTTCATGATTCACTTACTGATCGACTTTTTCCTTCGAAAAGTGCGATGGCTAGACGAGTGTTAACGCCACCACATCCTACGTGGCAGGGCCCTGGAAGTACGGCCGTAGAGGCTGTTGCAGCAGGGGGGTATGTACGTAGAACTTCTTTCGCACCGTACATAGTCAACCGTGCTAATCTGGGGTGCGGGGGAAGGGCAACAAACTTAAGTGACCGATGTCAAGCTGCCCCCCTTTGCAGGTTTGCGTACGATGGGCTCAAGAGGCAGAGGCTCACGCAGCCGATGGTGAGAGACGATCAGGGCCGCCTGGTGCCCTGCGGGTGGGAGGAGGCGTTGGGTCGAGTAGCGGGCGCGGTGAGTTTTTCCTTTCCCTCACTTTTAACGCAGAATCCCCTTTCTCGGGCCGAGTCGACTCAGGGCAGGGTTCTTCAGCTGTATTTTCCTGCGGGCCACGAAGTGAGATGGGCGTGTGCTGGCAGCCAAGTGACGTTATTTGGTGATGCGTTGTGTCGACGATGGAATGGCTCACAATAAAAAAACTATTGTAGCCTTTTGCTTTTTTTCAAACTCCCATATGAAGAAGATCATGTGATAGCTAATCTATACCCCCTGTCTCCAGGTCTCTTAATTCTTTGTGTGTATCACATGTATACAGTGTTGTTATCTTTGTCTCTCTCTTATCTGATGAATGTGTATCTCTGATTCTGTGAGCCATTAATCCCATCAGGCCAATGTCAATGCAGTTGAAACTGTCCCCTCTTAATTATCCTCTATGTATTTATTCCATGAAAAAAAAATACCCTAATTGTCTCAGTGAATTCTCACCTTGGTATAAGGCTACGTATCTACCAAGCTGTATTCCTACCAACAAACAAAGACAAAGATCCCCCTTATAGCCTGACCAGACTTTTGGGGCAAGTGCTGTTAGCGAGCACCTATGAAGGCTGGAACGGTACATGAGGGGGTGAGTCGCCTTTGTCTCCCAAGTGGCGATGTTTACACCCCGCACCAGGTACTCATTTTAGGCTGAGTCGACCTTGAGGAGGCCCAGGATCGGTTCAGATAATTGTCACTGGTGTTGGCCATGGGACGGAATCGAACCCTGGGTTCGTAACACTTCGAGTTAACCGCTACCTGAACACTCCCTACCCACACACACACATTCACCTACCCATTTACTCACCAATCCACCTGCCTGCCCAGATACCTAGTCACCTACTTACCCACTTAGTGACCCGCCTGCCCACACACTGGCTAATGATCCTGTGTTGTATCTCTGCGGATTCAGTTGCACGGAGTCTCTGGGAGTGAGATCGCGGCGATCGCGGGCGGAATGGCGGATGCCGAGTCCTTGGTGGCCCTGAAAGACCTGCTCAACAAGCTGGACAGCGAGAGCCTCTGCACGGAGGAGATCTTTCCCATGTCTGGTGCTGGGTGAGCTGTGGCACGGCAGAGACGCCGGCATTGACAGCGAAACGGTGATTTGGATTTTTTGTGTTAGATGGCAGCGTTTAGCCAGCCGCTCGTGTATCGTAAACACCGTCTGTGTTGGATTGGATTCGCAGCACTGACTTGCGGTCGAACTACCTGCTGAATACGAGCATCGCGGGCGTGGAGGAGGCGGATGTGCTGCTGCTCGTGGGGACTAACCCGCGCTACGAAGCGCCGCTCTTCAACACGCGCATCCGCAAGAGGTCAGCCGTCCACGAACGCCTTATTATCCACTCGCACCTTTCACTCTCATACCCGCTGTCTCACTCCATTTGCGCATTTCCTCTCTCACCTGCACACTCTTTACACGCTCGCTCACCAGCTCACTTGCGCCCTCGCCAGTTCACTCGCTCCGTCTCCTGCTCACTGTCATTCTCTCATATTTCCTATCCACTGCACTGTCTCGTTCGTTCAGACATGCCTCGCTCGAACGCTCTCATTCGCCCAATCGCTCCCTTGTTTGCTCCCCCTTGCCTCTTCACTCGCTTGACCGCCGCTCACCTGCGCACTCACTTGTTTACCTGCTCATTCACACGTCCACCGGCTCGCCAGCATTCCCATTCACCTGGTCGCTTGTTCACAGTTTTAACTGCGTTGCACATTTCGGTTGTCTGTATGCGTCTTGGCAGCTGGCTGCACAACGAGCTGCAGGTGGCTGTCGTGGGCACCAAGGTGGACTTGACCTACACCTACGACCATCTGGGTGACTCCCCACAGGTTTTGAAGGATCTGGCCTCTGGGACGCACCCCTTCGCAAAGGTACAGGGAGCAAATGTGCGACCGTGAACAAGTCAAATCAAATACGCAATCAATCGCTATCCTATTTTTTTATCCAATAAACAGACTGCTAAAATGTATTTTCGCTTTTGTAGACAAAGGCTAAATGTCAGTGTACTTAAAATGTCGTACCTGTGTGGTTAGACCAGGTGGTAAAGATGTGAGGAGTATTCGTGAGGGATGAATATAACTGCAAGATAAACATTTATTTTGCTCTACTTCCCTCTGCTGACCACCACGTTGCACAGCGTCGCAGTTATCTTGGATAAATTACGCATCGTGGTTGTCCAAGCATTATACTGGCTCGACGCTGCTTAGCTTCCGAGATCTGACAAGACCGCGTGCATTCCGGGTGATTTGACCATCGACCCGTGTAACATATACGAAGTACACAATCTGGATTGTAATTATGATTAACACATTTCTGCGGAGGGAGCTGGTAGGAACGTTGGGTTGCTTGGTCAATGGCCAGGGTCAACGGCAGCGTGGTGTATTCCGCAAATATGCCCGACTGTGAGGGCGGGCACAAGCCGGCATGAGTAGGTTAAATGTTGAGTTTTATAAGGGCACCACGGGGTGACCAGCCCCTCCCCACCCAGCCCCACCCCTCCCACCCCCCACCCAGCCCCACCCTCCCCACCCAGCCCTTCCCCACCCAGCCCCTTCCTGCATGATGGATGGACACAATAATCCCCTGTGGGCTGGTGTAAGCAGGAGGTTCCTACCAGTATAATTGTTCTGATCGGACCAATGCCAAGAGAGCCAATTGTAGTGCTCCTGCTGATGATGATGATGATGTGTTATCCAGGTTCTTGCGGCTGCCAAGAAGCCCATGGTGGTGGTGGGCAGTGCCGTTCTGCAGCGCGGCGACGGGGCTGCAGTCCACGCAGCAGTGAGTGCCATCGCACAGAGCGCCCGCCTTGCCATCGCTGGCACCTCCCCCGAGTGGAAGGTCCTCAACGTCCTGCACAGGTGATGCCCAGTGGCTTCTGACCAGTTGTGTGGAGTAGATAGGATGGGGGGTTCGGCAGCTGCGTGCGGCTCTTTAAGGACTGCTTCGTGACGTTATTTACTAGGCTCCACTGTCTCGTATTCACGTGCATTGCGGCTCTTGAAATATATATTTTTTTGTTTTTATCGAATTAAAAAAAATGGCTCTTCCTGTTATTTTGGTTGCCGACCCCTGAGATAGGAGAAAAATAACCGTTACTTGATCATTTAGGTTTTACGTTAGAATAAGACCCTGACTAGCTGGACTAATAGGGGGGGAGCCCTGGTCTAGTGAGCTGAATGTACAGACCATGACATTCGGTCAGCTCTACAATACTGCATGTCGGTGCGAGGGTGCGCCGCACGATTGATGTAATCTTCGAGGTTGTATTAAATGACAATATGTACGAGATTGCTTATTATGCTAAACAGAGCTCCATCATAAGGAAGTAGTGCTCTTGCCAATAACATTAGGGCATTCCAGCAGTATTGTTTCAACTATTGATGAAACCTGCAAGGTCAAAACTGGTGGTGTAGAGTTTTGATAGCTTAAACAAATGCCGTCGGATAAGATTGGCCTGGAAATCCATATGTTATTGGGTTAAAATGTATTTTAATTGGAGAGACAAATTTGAAGTCTCTAATTTTCCATAATTATCCACAACAGTGCCTCAAGAGTTATGCAATTTTCTAGAGAGGTGATTATTCCCAAAAAGTATTTTTGACTCTCAACCTGGTATGCGATAAAATAATTTTCGTTGTTGCACGCTCTGGAAGAGTGATTCTTGCCGTTTGTTCAGAGTGGCGAGTCAGGTAGCTGCCTTGGACCTGGGCTACAAGGCGGGCGTGGACACTATCCGTAAGAGCCCTCCCAAGGTGCTGTACCTGCTGGGGGCCGATGGGGAGACTGTGACACGTGCACAGCTACCTAAGGGCTCCTTCATCATCTACCAAGGTGAGAGAGCCCCAAACTGTGATGCCTTCAAAAATAACTTGGGGTAATTTAAACCAAACGTCCCAGGATTTGATATACAGTAGACTCTCGATTTATCTGCGTGCCGTTTACCCGATTTGCAGATTAACTGCGCACCTGAGATTTTGACGTAAATTAATGACTCGTGGATTTTCTCTGATGCCCAAATTAATAATCGAAAAACAGTTTTACATTGTTATTCCTCGAAATGTTTGTTACAAGTCATGTGCTTAAACCAAACAAATATGTGCTCGGGTTAATCCGAAATCCACATGATGGCCTCTACAGTAAGGTCCCCCAGTCGCATATCTTTACAATAGTGGCCGGAGTTTGATTGATGTTGATTGACGTGACTCTGCCACTTTCCACTCAGGAGGCCGAGTCTTCTGCGCGCGAGCAGGAAAGTTGTATAACTGAGCATGCGCATCGATCGGATGATCGTTAGTTTTTGGCATAGAGATCCGCGGAAAAAGGATATTTTTTAAATATCTGCGACAATCCTCCCCATTGGCACGGATAATCGAGAGTCTACTGTACCTTGTATTGTGCTACTGTTGATTTATTGAATGCTGTTTGGTGGGGAGAGGTAGGAATTGGCTCTGCATATGTGTGATTGGCCAATGACTAAATTAGCCTGAATGCTTCCGAACTCATCCTATGTCGGAAGCTAAGCAGATTGAGCCTGGAGAGCATTTGGATGGGTAACTATCACACAATCAGATTGTCATAAGACTTGCGGAGCAAGTGCAGTACAGCAACATTAATCATTGAACTGCAGTTGGATACTCCAGCGTGCCTTCACCAACCCCGTACTGCCCAGCGTGCCGACGTATGCTCAATCTTTACGAGCAGCACGTCTAGCAGTGGATTTATTCAAGGGCTGTACTTGTACATGCTCGATTGGCTTTGAAATCCCAGAGCGTTATTTACAGCACCCCATAACGCACACTCCTTCCTGTATCGACTGTGGTGAACACCCCCACCCCCTGTCCCCCCCTCTGTGTTGCCACAGGCCACCACGGGGACACGGGTGCCCCCATGGCCGACGTAATCCTGCCCGGCGCGGCCTACACAGAGAAGACGGCGACGTACGTCAACACAGAGGGACGTGCCCAGATGACGCACTTGGCCATCACGCCACCCGGCATGGCGCGCGAGGACTGGAAGATCATCCGCGCACTCTCGGAGGTAGGGGCTTAGTCGGTGATGTCTCGTGGGACTGGTTGGATTGGTGAGGCTGCTGGGGTTTGGTGAGGTTCGTGGGATCGGTGAAGCTTGGAGGAGCTAGTAGGGTTGGTGGGGCTGTTTGGATTGATGACGAGGCTGGTTGGGTTGGTGAGGGTAGTGGGGATTGGCGAAGTAGAGGTGTGGTCTGAGAGTTGACTAAATTGGTGGGCTGTTTGGATTCATGTGCCTGGCATGGCTTGTGGAGCTCATGCAGCTGGTATGGATGGGGTGGGGGTTTGTGCAGGAGCTGTGTCTTGTGCAGCTGGTGTGCTTGGTTTGGATTGGCTTTGTTAGTGGGACTTTGATTTTTTATTTAAATCAGTCTGGCTGTGGTGGGGGTTGGTGTTCATATACAGTGTGCTTAAAAAAAATGTTAACACTTATATGGGACTATCGTTTTTAATGGGAAAAGAACGGATAATACACTGTTACATGATAACAAATGTATGCTAATAGCTTCAAAAAGTCAAAGAGTCTCCACTTGATCGCCATCGTTGGCAACACATGCCTGGAATCTTCTCCAGGTGACCGGTCTCCAGAGCCCAGAGGCACATTTCTTGTAGTATTGTTGCAAATTCTCAGAAGTGTTAACATTTTCTTTGAAGCCCCTTGTATTGTTAGGGCCATTATATATAGCGTGTTGGTGTGGGTTTGGTATGACTAGTGCAGTTGGTGGGAACTCTGTGGTTGTTATAGCAGGTATAGTTGCAGGGTTGGTGTCTGGTACAGCTGGTGTGGTTGATGTGGTTGGTGGGTTTAATCGAGCTGACAGTGGCTTTAGTTTGGCCGGTGGGGTCTGGATGCCGGGTGGGATTGGTGTGGTCTCGTCAAGCCACCAAAACCGGTGGTTCCTCTAAACCTTGCAAAACGCCGGCTTCCCCGACACCCCTGGGATTGACGTGCGGCAGGTGGCTGAGATGACCCTGCCGTACGACTCGCTGAAAGAGGTGCGGAAGCGTCTGGCCGAGGTGTCCCCCAACCTGGTGCGCTACAACGATGTGGAGGAGGCAAACTACTTCACTCAGGCGACCGAGATGGCCAAGGTCTGTCTCCTCTGGCATTCCGTAGTTAACCTCATGCACCCAAGAATAAGGATTTTGCACTTATTTTGCGCTTGAATGCAAAGCATTAATTAATACAATACATTGCTATGTAGAAAAAAAAATTGCCGTGCGTCATTGCACAAGACGTGCGTTTGTTTAATGAGTCCCTGGAAACTCGACTGAATTATAAGATCTAAGTTCAACAAAGGTTACAAGTCAGAAATAAGATGGTAAAAAATCCCAAGTTACACATGAGACGAGAGGCTGACTTGGTGCCCCTATTTCAAAGTGTGACATTTAACTCAATGCCCTGTTATACCTTATAAAATATTAAACTGGTGAAATGTATACCATTTACAGTTTATAGAGTCTAAATGCCCAGTGCATTGCCATCTTCTATGGTTTGATGTGGTGTTGGATGCAAACCTTCGTTTTGCCCGCGTGCATTGTGTATTGAAATTGTTGAACCATGTACATTGCCTCGTATCACTGGGGGTTGATGTTGTATTGTCTGCTTGCAGCTGGTGAACCACGAGCTGTTAAATGAGCCCCTGCAGCCTCCACAGCTGACATTGAAGGACTTCTACATGACAGGTCATTGTTGCAATGTGTTGTCATACACTTATGAACAATAACCATAGTGCAACTGAAATCAAAAGTAGAGTTATGAAATTGCAGGTATTTTAGAGAGGTTTGTCGTATGGCGCGAAAGAAGTTGGGCATACATAAACACATAAGGTGGTTTGTGTAGTGCAGAGCAGTATAAGTGAATTTGTGCACGTGCCACACATGCTGAAACACAACTCACTCGTAACACACCATGTATATTCATATTACCACACGAGCACATTCACACGCTCCACCCATACTCACACTACTCACATGCAAACTGCATTCCACACTCACCTACTTACACTAATCCACATTCATGCACATTACTCACCCACAAGCAGATATTCACATTGCTCACCTCCACACAATCACATGTTTTAACACACTACTCGCCTGTATACACATGCACCCATTCACCACACACGAACTTCTGTGCGTGCGTGATCTTTCTCGCAGACTCCATCAGCCGGGCCTCCCAAACCATGGCGAAGTGTGTGAAGGCGGTGTCGGAGGGAGTCAGGGCTGTCAAGGAGTCCCTCTGAGCAAACGGCAAAAAAAAAAAATTGTCCACCCCAATGGGTGGACTAACCAATGGCGTCACTTGGAGATAGAGGCTGAGCCTCCCTTGTTACTCCATTGTGGGTGGATGTTTTGCTTCGTGCTAGGGCTGATAAGCGTAAACCAAGCTGATTTATTGTTTAGGCTGGTCTCCATTTTACACCACTTGTGACGCTACTGGTAAAAATAAGTGTGGTCCCTTCTAAAAAATATCAACCACGCACATAGTCCAAGGTAATAACGACGTCTCTTGCATGGTCACCCACGTCTGTAAATGGCGTTAATTAAAATGAAGAGCTTTTGCTGTGACTGTGTATAATGGCACAAGTACCTTTACACTGTTGCAGAGTGCTTGGTTGTCTCCGTTATAAATAAAGCCTACTCGTCAAAACACATTCGATTCATTGTCAAGTTCTTTTAAACGTTAACGGTGTACCCCAACAACGCATGACACATTGAGAGTAGAGTACTATATTCGATAAGGGCAATTCAAATAACATTTTAACACTGTATCGTGCATGGTATCAACATATAAAACGTGCAAATTTTCGGGCAATGTATATTGAGCAAATAGGTGCAGAATTAAGATGAGAATGAGAGTGCAAATCAGAGATTAGACTTCCAAATTGCCAGACCTTGCTTGAATTGTGACATAGAATCTCGAGGTGATTCATAACGTTTACCATAAAAACATGACCCTCACACCACTGAATATTATCTGTGATATTTATTCACGTTATATACAGATGTTACAGCATTTGTACACTGGAAATTCTTTACAGTCGTAAACTCGGGGATGAACATCAACAGCTTTACAGGACTTTTTAAAAAGTGTGAAATTACACAAAATCTAAACGCTACAGCAACGGTTTAATATACATTCAAAAATACACCGAGAAACACTAGTCACTGTCCCGACCAGCCTGCAATCTCACAATTTGTAAAGGCAAGTGTTTTAAGGAAGGGGGTGTATGCTGCAAAAAGTAACCGTGACCATTACAGTGTGCATTCAATTTTACGTGCGAGTTAGGTGAAATTATCAACGGGGAAAGAAAGAAAAGCTTTTTTTCCATGAATGCTTAAGTGAAGGTGTCTACATCTAAAGCTTTAACTTCCCAAAGGGTGTGGGAAAGGCAGGGGAAAAGGGGTATTTGCATTTGCTTTATTTGATAAAAACATTTCCATTGGTTTTAATTCAGCACCACAAACCCTTCCAAACAACACTTGCGAACCGGTGCAAAGGTTACAGGCCTCACAAACGTGTAACCTGCCCCTGCACCGGTGAACTTTTACCAGAGGAAGTGAAACGCTCCACGCGAAACCCACGGCGAGGCTACGCTCGTTTTCGAGTGACGCCACGTGGCGGCACCTCCACCCAGAAGTAAAACCGCGTGCGCGCCTCCCAAACCGCCGACGATTAGGTAGAATCAGTTATGAAAACCTGATTGCCATCACAGATCTGTAACGCGAAGTGTGGTTTTGGATTCTGAGTGTAGGAAAGAAGACAAAGTGCATTTTTCAAAAAAAACGAAATAAAAAAATCAAACAAATTAAAAAAAGCGATCATTCATGGCTTTCAGTTTCATGTAATTGGTTTGTCGCAGTAAACATGAGCATCTGAGGTTATTTGACTAACAATGCATTTGCTAGGGCCATGAAACAGGGCAATTGAAGTGGCACATACCACCACCACCTATATACATGTATCGCTTGTCGTTGAAGTACACGGTGGGCTTGGAATCTAACAGCACAATTTCCGTTTGTGGGGCTATGGGGAAAGGGTACAAATTAAAACTATAAACGTCATGGGAACTCATCACAATTGTTAAATTGGCCGTTTCTTACCTAAAGCACAGCTGGCGTGTCTTTGAAGCAATTTACCTCTGCCCTGTATTCAATCCCCTGCCGATATTTTTCATGCCATGTCACAATTTGTAGGAAGTGTCGCAAGCTTAGATCTTTTACTTTAACACCGTGCACAAGAAATATACATTTAGTTAAGTGTCAAATAAATAGAGCAGTAAAAAAATAAATTGGCTGGCAACAGTAGACAAAACAATTGGTCGTTTTAAATCAAACTTCAGTTTCTGCCCAGTTACCACTAACTGCTTATTTCCAAAAAGAAAGGTCACACGTAAAAAAAGCTTAGCACACATTTTTTTCCTGATTATCTTCTATTCAAAAACATGTCGGCACACAGTCAACAATCACTTCATATACAAGTGTACAGCAATGATTTAAACGGACAATTTTTCGTGTTTTATTTTTCTCCTATAAATCTGGGATCATTTAGAATAGAATACAATGCATACGATACAATCTCACTGACAAAAGACGCAAATTAATATTCCTAAGTCACCCGGCCTCACCAATTCACAAAACGCCACGTTCACAGTGCGTCCTTAGCTCTGTGGCAATGTCTTTTGAGGGCAGTGGACAATTTGTAGAATAAAAAAATAGGTCGCTTTACAGGATAATTATATTAACAGCACGACCTTTACCAGGTGAGCATTCCAATAAATCTGTATACCTTACACTTGTATTTCACCATCAACAATCAACCACGAAGATTTAAAAATGGTGCACCTTGTGGGAGCCCCAAGTGTTCATAAGTACCACCCAGTCTTTTGCCATCGCATTGACAGTGGTGTACAACTACAAATGAAACCACCGTCAAATGAAGTTAGTGATACATATTACGACTCACTCTCTTCAGGCGTTCTCCGTTTGTGAGGATTGAGTTTCCTGCTGAACACAGTCCGGGCACTCGACGCGGGTACTTTCCTCACAGGCATTACGAGTGGCACGCACAACCAACCCCAAGCTCTCTGCCTCTTGTTGAAATCGGGAGAACGCAACTGCGCACCATTCAACATGATAATTTAATGGGATAAACAAAAACAACTTTTGGGCGTGGTTTTATTTCAGATTCCACCCTTTCGAGTGTGGGCTTAATTTTTCATTTGTAGTGCTTCGACTTTACTGAGATAAACACTTACAAGCACGCATAATCGCACAACTTAAAAAGTACACTTGGCTCAGCAGAGCTACTGCGTACACAAGTGTCGTGGCCTCTTGTTGGGTCTCACCAGCAGTACAGCTGCTTTGTGGTCATACGCACACAACTGCTTATAACCCGTTAAATGCCCATACTGAAGTTTTAGTTGAGAGAAAACTAAACATTGCCAGTTGTTAACTTTATCCCATCGTTCACAAAGCTCGTTAAGAGAGAATTATGGTTGACCATTTACAAGTTTACCTACCCACGATGTTGTTTGACCATACTTCACGCGAGCTCGTGTGGGTTGGTAAAAGGTGGGGGGGGGGGGGCAGGATTGCTTCAGATTACCACTCGGCACTAATTTAATCTGTGGCTGAGAATCAAAATAAGGTGGCCGGGGTCACATAACCACTGCGCTTCAATTATTTGCCTTACACATTACTTTTTACATAGATACACGTGCACAGCAAAGAGCTTCTGATAAATTATTTCTGTAAGTGCTCTTCCGATATGTTTGTCAGGCGGCATGTCCACATGCCAAATAGTACAATGCAGTCAAGCTGGTGCACCGAAAGGGTGGTCTTCTCTCAGTGGCCAACTCACATCCATAACCCACCAGCATTTCCGGCTGTTTGTAACTGTGGCATACAGCTGGCTATGTCTGGACGTGACACAAGCACTTTGGTGTCCTAACATATTAATGACTGTCAGTGAGCCAACGTGGGCCAAGCATTACTGGATGGCAATTAATACTATATAGCAGGTGGGAAAGATTCCTGGCTTATTTGTAAAATCCCCAAAATCCAACCGTACTGCATGATGAACTTCAACACCGCTCTTATATGCGCTTCCCACACCCACTCCCTTAACCAGGCTTGCATATTATGCCAAGACAGAGTTTGGGGAAAAAATAACCCTCCCAAAACATTGTTACATTCTAAGATCCTTATACACTTTTGTAACTATAAAGTCACACACACACACCTCGCACACACCTGTTCATCACAGCTTTCCCTGTCATGACTCACCTCACTCTGCACTCAAATGCCAACGACTGCTGCACAACTTTTCAAATCGCCTACGGAGCATTTCATCACCGATTTGCAAATCTCCAGAGCTGCATTCTCCGTCCGCCAAGATCCACCACCGCTTTTTCCCCGCAAACCCAAGCAATGCCCGAGCGGCGTACGTTTCTTTATTGGTTTTTTTTTGCCAGTGGCTGTCAGCGTCACAGTGCTAGAAGTAAGAGTCGTTGTGTTTCACAAGCGTTCCCAGCCACGAGTCACGATTTGCTCTGCGATGGCGATGTGGGAGGTGGGGGAGAGGTGGAGGAAGGTGGTTGTGGAGGTACCGTGGGAGGCATCGCGTTGATGGTGCTGCTGACACCGCCGTCGCCACTGCCGCCGGAGTTCGACAGTGTCGAGGCGGTCGTTGAGTGAGCCAACGGTGGCACCACCGAGCATAGCGGCTGCACATCTTTGGGAATCCCACCTCGGCCACTCGACAGCTGCGAGCCAAATGCTGCGCTGAACTGTGGCAGTTTATGCTGCTGCGCGAGTGACGAGTTCCAACTTCCTGTCTGCTGCTGCTGCAGCAGCTGCGCTTGCGTCTGCAGTTGCGCAGAGTTCGAAAGTGGCGCTGTCCCCATGCTAGCCACGGCCGCTGCAGTCGCCAAGTCCTGCCCAGCGCTCGTGCCGGGGGAGCTCAGCACCTGCCCGGTTGCGTGCGCCTGAGCGAGTGGCCCCAGCGGCGAAGCAGCGAGCTCTGCCGTGAGCAGAGCGGGCGACTGAGCTGCCGCCCCCGTGGTGCCGCTCGCGGAGAATGGGGAATGCGTGGTGACATCAAGAGCCTGCGGGAGACCGTGCGCGCCGGTTGACGCTAGCGTCTGAACGAGGCTGGTGCCGATGGGTGCGGGGATGCCGTCCGGGGAGTACGCGAGCATTGTGGACGCCGTGCATGGCACCGCCCCGTCCTGCGCCGCCCCTGCGGCAAACGCACTAGCGTCGGTTAACACCAGCGACCCCCAGGAGGGCGACCTCTGCATTACCAGCCCGGCGGTGGTGGTGGTGGTCACAGTGCCGGGGGGTACGGACAGCGACATGGAGGGCGGCAGCGAGTGTCCCAGTATGGCCTGCGATTCCTCGCTCCCCGTAAATTGGGTCGTGACAGCGACCGTAAGTCCGCTCACCGACGCCGGCTCCTCGCCACTGTCGATGCCAAGGAATGGTGACGGCACTCGCTCGCTGCCGAAGAGGGAACTATCCTGCAGCGGCGACTGCACCGATCGCTCACCGCTTCCGTCACCGACAAAACCGGCTGGTATCAGCGGCGGAGGTGTTGACGACGACGCTTGACCGTCTGGCTTAACAAGCAGCGGCCTTGCGGGCAGGAGCGGCAACGTCTGGAAGGACGGCATTGGTGGCGAAAAATGCGTGATGACAGACACACCGCCACAGTCCTGCTGATGTTGGTGGTGGAGCTGCTGGTGGGGGTGGTGCTGATGGTGGTGGTGGTGCTCCAGACCCAGGCTCAGCTGCGTTGCCGCGGCCGCCGCCGCCGCCACGACGGCACCGGCGCTGCCGAAGTGCTGCTCGAGGTCGAGGGCGGAAAAGGAGTCGGCGGCGATGGTGCCGCCCAGCAGCTCGTGCAGGTCGGGGTTGAAGGAGCCGAGGTCGTCGCTGGGCACGAGCTCCTCGTCGTCGTCCATGGAGCCCAGGTGCTCGAGGGAGGTGACGGCGTGCGATGCCGCCACCAGCGCCCGCTCCAGCGCCTCCGCCTCCTCCTTAGTCGGGAGCAGCTCGCCATTCTTGCCTGTGCCAAGGGAGGAGAAATGTGTCGGGTGTTTTACAGATTCGCCGAATCTTCACTCAAACTAGATCGTTATATTCGTAACACAGGGCTGCTGTCGTGCAATGGTTGGCAACTGGACTGAATTTAATCTCCTGGCACGGCATTAAAACATTGGGCTAGTTTCCCGAATCCCCCCCCTCTGCCTGTCTACCTACCAGTATAAATGGATACACCACGGTAAGTCAATCGGCAGGTCTCGCCGCAGTGGAAGAGTCGAACCAATGCCCTCTAGTGGAGGCAAGGCCTTGTGCCAGCAAGGATGCACTTTTACCTTTCCTGAAAATCCGTATTTAAAAATCGAATTGTGTGCAAGAATCAACTATTTACGGCCCATCAAATCTCAGCAGCAGAGCTGAGCATGGATAGTGCTTGGCCAGGTGACCACAGTTCATTAAAACAGGTGTTGTACGGCTGGTTTGGGATATATCGTCAGCAAAGGGCAGTGTAGCAAAATCCAATGATGTACTGTTTGTACTATGCTCAAATGCCTATGCTCACCACCTTCGTACTGCACTGGCCAGCATGGTGAAATATGTTCAAACAAACATACAGCGTCGCAGTGGTCAGATGTTAACTACCTCGCCTCGTACACAGGAGCTTCTGGTTTCGATCCCGATCCAGATGCTTGTATATTTGGAGTGTGCATATTCACCCCGTGGTCATAGTTTGGGGTGGCCTTGATCCTGATGTGGGATGATAAAAGACTGAAAACTAATATTATTATAATGGCGTGATATTGACCTAGACCCGAGAGAATGCATTGCATTCACGAGCCTCCTCCAGCTCAGCGCTACCTTCAAAGAGGTCGAAGTCGTGCAGGTCCACGTGCAGCTTCGGCAGCACCTCGTCCAGGTCCTCTTGGTTCAGCTCCAGCTCGTCCGACAGCTCCGGGGCGATGTCATCCTCCTCCACGTCTCCGCTCACCGGGCTGTGTGGGATCCGCGGGGTGGGGTGTGGGAGAATGGTGCCGCGGTGGTGAAATGTTAACCACCTCGCTCAGTATACAGGAGGTCGTGGGTTCGAAACCAACCCTGACGCCTGTTGTACATTTGTAGTTTGCGTGTCTCTCTCCCTGTGGTCGCGTGGATTTTTCTCCACGTTCTCCGGTTTTTCCCTCCACATTTCTAAACATGCGTTGAGAGTATTTTGCTACTATTCATTTATACATACGCTGCTTTGTTGAGCTATTATGTATGGCCAGGTCACTTAAAAAAAAAGAGCTATACAGCTAAGTGGGCCTTACCTGATAAAATAAAAAATTGTTGAGTATTTGAGATTATGAGTAGTTGCAGTAAAGGTGCAGCCCTGCAATTATCACTGTTGGCAGAAGGATCTCACGTCAGTGGGAGCTCTCAAGAGCCCTCCAAATGTAATTTTCGCCTACTCTGCCACGCTGGCCAGATGTCTGTGAAGGTGGAAGTACCCACACTTTACCCCGCCACACGCGACCTGCCGGTCGACTGCGGTGCACCCACTTATACTGCTGGGTTGACAAAAGGCCGGGGGATTCAATAAACTTGCCCACGGTTTCATCTTCCACTCCAGATCAAATCGAACCGGCTCCCCCTCTGGCTTGCAAGTCTAGTGTGTTGTACTTCTACGGCTGTCTGGAACGCTCTTCCTTAGGATATTACGACGCCCACTGGAGTTATGCACTTTCAGTTTGCTGTCCTTCATCCACACCTTTGATTAGCACGGTTGGCTACATACAGTGCGAAAGAAATTCAACATACATACATCAGATTGGCTATATACGGTGCGAAACAAGTTCAACATTCCTACATACATCCGGTTGGCTACGTACGGTGCGAAAGAAGTTCAACATACATAAATCCGGTTGGCTACGTACGGTGCGAAACAAGTTCAACATGCAACCACAAGTAGCAATCGATAAAACACACACTCATTTTGGCGCTTCGGGCAAGGCGTACCTTAGGCATGCCACACAAGGAATACTAATGTGGGTGCTTCGGGCAAAGGCGTACCTTAGGCGTGCCACACAGGACGGCTCGGTGACGATGGGTGTGGAGGGTGGCGGAGTGGCCGCCGGGATGCACAGGTTGCCCTGCGGCTCAGCGGGAGGGATGGGTTTCTGGGGTCGCATGGTCGGGCGCCGCCGCTTCTTCTTGTGCTTCTTGCTGAGCGCCGGCGGTTTTGACTTCTTACGTGGTTTCCGCTGCTGCTGTTGCTGTTGTTGCGCCTTCCGGCTCCAATCTCCGCGTAGGAAGTTGTCCTGGGGAAAGATGAAAAGCTTTTTTTTTATGATTTATTCATGCTGTTGACGTTTTAATAGGATCAATCAGGCATGTGAAGATGCGTCACTTTGTCGTTTGACATTATTACATTAACGATGCTGGCCAACATATAAATGCATCTAACTGTATTTCCGCACCTCCGATTAGCACGATTGGCTACGTATGGATCTCCAGATATCGTACAGAAAAACAGGGCATGCATATTACAGTGAAAAAAGGTAGTTGCTAATATCAATTTTTTTGACAAAAATTAGAATGAGATCATGATACACATACGGTGAGGTAAGTAGACAAAAATTGCGATATTAAAAATATCCACCAAACGTAAAACTCCTATAAGTTAGTTGTGTTTGCATTCACTTTATTAAAGGGTCAGTAGACAACCCGGACTATCATTTCATGCAGGTTATCATCAGATAGACGATTAAGGATGGTTCGAACATCTGCATTGTACGGATGAGTACCACAATTTGCAAGGCAGTGAACTGAAACATGGAGAAGAGAACATAGGACACTGGAAGCAGAAAGATTTGGAGAGATACGATCAACAAAGATTTAAAGATAGGATGATGTGGCCAAGTCGACTGAAGACTGCACATTGTTGCAAAAGCTGTTGCCCAACGTGTAGTACAGCACAGGACTCAGCTTAAGGCGTTACATTGAGTCCTCTTTACGACTAATGATACACATCGATGTATATAATTTTTTTTATAAAGAACATTTATAATTATAAATGACAGGAACCGGAAAGAGAGGAAGACCTTACAGAGAATGGCTTTATGACATTAGAGATTGGTGCCAGAAAGATGTGGCACTACTTGAGCATGATTGGCACGAGACGAGAGGAAAGTGTAAACAAATGAGGAAACGTGCAGTGTACACCTACGGGCTATCTGCCCATGGGTCGAGACGACGATGATGAATGACACATATGCATACAGGCGGTGGCGAAAACAACGATGGTGGCGGCGACGGAAGAATGCTGACCATGCTGGCGGGCCGGGGCCGCGCACGCACCATTTTCTTGGCGTGCTCCTCGCACAGCGGCGTCTGGTGCACGATGTCGAACACAGGCACGGAGCACTGCTGCCCGTCGGCGAAGCGCGCTGTGCAGCTGGAGAAGAGCCGCTGCGAGCTGCTGCACAGGATATCTGGGGCCCCCCACGCGGTTGAGCGTCAAGGAGCCAGCCCGCTTGCCGAGATGACGGCGCTAGAACGTTCTGGCGGAGCGTGCGCCAGTTAAATTAAAGAGGCTTCAGAGTTGCCCGCCCGTCGAGTGGTTGCAGTGTGGCTGCGTGTTAAAAGGGCGACGATGTAATCGCGTGATAGTGTTGCTGTGCATTAAGATGCTGTAGTGGAGGGAATTTTAAGCGGCGGGAGGGTTGTGGTAAGAGGCTGGAGCCCTTCAGTGCTAGGAGGGTTGTGACTTAAAGCAGCAGTCTGGTGACCACCTGTGTCAAGGGGATGTACTGTGACTTCTTAAGCAGCTGCAATGTGTATAAAGAGGTTATAGCTGTAGTGTGAATTTAGCAGCTGTATTGTGACCAACTGTAAATAATGTGAACAAGCAATATGTATGTGTAGAGGCTGTAGTCTGACTGTATGGCTGTGTAGTAGAGGCGGTAGTGTGACTATTTTAAGTGACTGTATACATAGACTTTTTAAAGAGATGTCATGTAGCTATGAGCCAAGAGGCTGGATGCACGACGGTTGTGTTAACAGGGCCCTATGCTGACAGAGACAAGTTTGTACTTAAGGCCGTGCTCAAGGTGCCAAGGATACGCTGGAAGCAGTGCAGGCTGTACGGCAGCGTCGGGCTCCTGCACAGCTGGCCCTTGACCTGCACACAGCACTGCCCGGCTCGCACGGTCTCTGCCGATGCCGCTGGTGCCCTGTGCAGAGTTAGCAGGGGAAGAACTCCTGAAACTCACATCTTTATGCCAGGACTGCATACGTCAACATTTTTGAATTGTATGAAATACAGCAGACAGCGTGCGTTGTTCATTTCTGGGTCTTCGTATTAATATCACTTCATAGAGTACACTTTGGTTCCTTGAACACCTGTGTGCGAATACATTCCAATTCCTTTTCAGCTTATCTTCGTGGTCATTTTGATTATCCGAACCGAGTCAATGAAATAGTAAGGAAAGAGAACATTATCAATAAACGCAAAACGGTTCCGCACGCACTCTTTCGAAGCAACGGGATGCGTCGCTGGCTGCTGGTGTGACGTCGCTGGCTGCTGGTGCGACGTCGCGGGCTGCGGGTGCAACGTCACGGGCTGCTGCGTCGCGGCGGGCTGCTTGTCCCGGCGCAGCAACACTGCCACGCCGTCCGGGCACACGGCTGCCCCGCGCAACAAGGCACGGCTGTGAGCGCGTAGGTGCCTCTGCCTTCGCGCCGCCGCTCGCTCCACGCGGCTCAGCTGCAAGTAGCGATGCCGCAGCGAGCTGTAGAGCGCCGCTATCCGCGTCTCACGGTCCGAGCCTGTGCACTCCGACCTGACGCCACGCCGGCCAAGCCAACAAGTGAGCGGACTATAAAAATGACGTCACACTGTCGTCGCCTTCCAAGTTTCTACGACGAAGTTATCTGGATCGTATTCTTAGGTTTTTTCGGTAAAGTCATACAGCTATCGTGCTGTGATGGTTCCACCTGAAGACGGAAGCTTGTGTTGCCTCCGAAACGTCGTGATTTTTATTTTATTTTTATTTACTTTTATTAATTTGAATTTTTCACCTACGTGACTTTACCGAAAAAACCTAAGAATATGAATCCTTGCAGTCACGAAAGCTTCAAATCTAGAATTATCTGGATCGTGCCCGATCATCACATTGGAGGCCAAGCAAGGATTGAACCTGAATGATACTCGTATGTCTAATTACAAGTAAAATTAGGTGTTGGGAGGTTGATGTTAAGCTACATCGTCAGCAGAGGCAAAAGCAGAAAAATAACATTGTTGTACTGTATTAAGCTCCAATGTCTATGTTCCTCACACTTTACCACACTGCATATGGGCAAATAACCCCTACGTCTAAGTCTGCAGAGGCCCTCCTCCAGCAGTTGATTGACAAATAGGGCTGTACAATGTTGCGAAGAAGCTTAAGACGCCCCTAATCAACAGCCATGCAGCTATTACGAAGTTTACTGCGTGTACCAATATACAATGTTTTGGCTGATAACTTATAACTTGCAACTATTGAACACTCTTGCAGTCAAGCAGCACTCCGTATAAAACACAATTAACACCAAGGCAGCAGACAAAAAACAAAACTTCAAGTTGAAAGATTAACACGAGAACTACAGGCCCTTTTATGGCTATATGCACATAAGCAGTGTGTTTCCTGTTGTATAACACAAACATGAAGCTTCATTTAAAAAAGGACTTCAAAATCGCAATCAGAGTCACACAACTGAGTTTTCTGCAGTGATAGCATCACAATATATCTCGTGATGTCAGTTGCATAACTAAAGGGATTCCAACTGTGATTTAGACGTTTTCCAGACCAAAATAGGCGAGTCTAGGTATGTACTAGTTTTGTTTTGCGTTGCATCTTCCTTGAACAAAGAGTGTAGGCTCTATAAATATTGGGCTCTCATTATTTACAGATCTTTTTTTTGTTTAATGTCCTGAATGTTATCCTGATTGTCCTGTCAGTGTTATGAGACAAAGTATCTATTTGGATCTCATACAGAGCAGTGCAACCCTTCTTCGTACAGATCTGCCCTAAGAAGCAGACATCACAAAGCTATCTCTGAGATCACTTTAAGTGATCTCTGTTGCATAAAACGGGGCAGCACTTTCACACCGGCCCTGTCACAATGTCAATTGCATTACTGTCAAACAGATAATTTTTCTCAGAGATGGAATTGAACCAAATCAAGTGCAGAACGAAACGTGATGTTAGGGTCTTGATTTGAAGCTTTCGTGACTGCAGGAAGCCACTCTTTGGTTCTTTCGGTAAAGTCACGTAGGTAGAAAATTAATCATATATCACGACGTTGCGATCGCAACCCAAGCAACCGTCATCAGGTGAGACAAACACAGCAGAAGAACTGCTGACGCAGGAAAAAGAGCTGTGTTTCTCTCACCTGATGACGGTTGTTTGTGTTGCGATCGAAACGTCGTGATCTATTAATTTTCAATCTACGTGACTTTACCGAAAGAACCAAAGAGTAGTGATATTAGGGGTTGTTTGTGCGGTTATTGATGTTCGGGTTGACATCAACTCGCTACACTTTGAGAAAACAGTTTAAACACAGATGGCTGTCTGGATTTGAACCCAGGATCCCAACGGTGCCAGCTCAGCACTGTGACCTGTGTGACTTGGGCTTTGTATGCTATCAGGATTAATTGCACCTTGAGAAGCTTGTGGCAAGTTGCCTTTGTTTAAAAGGCCACACAATGACCACTTGGCCGGTAGTAGTGTACACATTGCTCTCTCCGTGTTTAGTTTATTGTCCTTCCTCTGCACCTCCGATTAGCACGGTTGGCTATGTACGGTGCGAAAGTTCAACATACATACATACAAGGAACTTGGAACTTGTATGTATGTGGTCTGCAGCAATGCGAGCAAGCTGAATGACATTGGTTTACCTGTAGAGGACTCCATGTTCACTGAGCCGGTCTTGGTGGGATAGCCACGTTGATTGGCAAGGAAGTACCTTATCCTCATCTTCACTGCTTTCATCCTCTGACCATTCACAGCCTGCATGGGAATTCGTAAAAAAAAATGTGTTAACCCATAAAGGTGTGAACACAAAGTGTACAGTGTATCTATACTTGGCAAATAAATCAGTCTATCAAGTAGCCCATGCTCCTCCTTGCTAACAATGGCTATGATCATCATCCTTTTGACCTGATTGTAAAGTGATTCAGTAGCGCCCATAGGCTATTAGGTCAATGACGAAAGTATCCATAAACAGTTAATTCACAGCACAAAATTGGCAAAGCTGAATCGTAAATGGAAATTATTGACGTTTTTCAAACAAAGTAATTGTATAGTTTTCAAGCATAAACGTCAATCAATTGAAAGTGGTCAATGATGATGATTGATTCATGCTGCCTCAGTCCAAGCATGAAGGGGGGGGTACCCCCTAAAAAAAAAACCCACTCCAGAAGTGCAAACATTGAACAGCATGGGAAGCAGTGCTCGTCTGTTAGCGCTGTCCTCATCCTGGCAATTAATTAACTCCTGTAACGCTGAATCGTGCATTCCCGACACGGTTTGTGATTTTTTATGGTTTCAGTGATGCTTTGTTAGTATTTTTATTTAGCTTTTATATGTGTTCTATAAATAAATAAAAAGTACCATAATATTACAAGGTAGTCTTCACGGAAATAATGGGGTTTTGTTTATAAAACTGCTACAAAGTACCGTGGGCATCCCACTTCCCTGAATCTGCCCCAGTATTGAAAACCGTGTAGCCTCACTTTTGTTCCCGCATTTGACCACAAATTTGAATTAATTTTGCGGGGTTCTCGCTTGTAGTTGGACCACAGTCCGAGTGGAGGGGGACAATTAAACCTTCTGACATACCTCGACTATTTTCCATAGTGACAGAGCCTATGGGCAGAACAGGGTGCCAACCTATATGTGTGCCTGTCTCCTGCCCTTCAGATATCCTTTGCTTCTAAAAAGGCATGTTCTCAGAGGTTGCCACAGCACCAAACTCGAGCTGAGCTCATGGCCAAAAACCCAAAATTGCTGGAATTTGCTTTACTTGACTCTAAGTTGAGCCCAATGAGTCACTATTATTTATTTTGCAATGAAGAGGTGGAAAAAAGTATCATATGCCTGAAGACTCATTTATATTTGACTGGATATTATTCTTATTTAATATCAGGTGAGGTAGAATGATGGCACAGTGGTTCAAGCACTGCACCATTAACTCAGTGACCAGAATTTAATTTCCAGCCATAATCTAGTGATATCTGAACTGGTCCTGGGCCCCAATTCCATAAACCCATGCTAAACAGCTTGATGTCTGGTAAAAACAAAACAATGAACACATATCAGAAAGTGGGGAGGTTTTCATCCGCCAGTAGATTGACAAAGGCTGCAGATTATTATTTTATTAACAAGGTGTAGTGCAAACAAACACCTTCTCCCCATACCTAAGTGTGTGAACAGGTCTTGATCGAGCAGCTTCCGCTGTCTGCTCCGGTACAGCAACCGGCGCAGTGCTCGGCTTCTCTCACAATCCGGTTGGGTATGCCATTGGGCCGCCCTGGCGGAGGTGTGCGACGAGGACGACGATGATGACGAGGACGACGAGGCGCTAGCAGCGGCACCAGTGGTGGCTCCTCCTAACGCTTTGCCACCAGCCACCCGTGACTCGGGGAGCGTGGGTGGTACAAGCCCCCTCTGTGCCGCCGTTGTGGTGCCCACGGGAGTCCTCGACAAACAGCGCTCCCCGTGCCGGTGTACCATTGGCAGGGGCTGGGCCGACCTCAAGGACGCGGCGGCACCATGAGCCTCAGCTTTCGCCGGAGGCGGCGTCCCCTTGTGTGGCTTCAGGTGGCCCGGTGAAGAGGCCGAGGTATTTATAATCGCACCACTGCCGCAAATGTTCTTGACCTCGCCGTTCTTTTCGGCCACAAGTCTCGAGCGACTCCCGCCGCCGCTAGTGCCTATCGGTGGCCTTCCCTGGAGCTTGCGCTTCACGGCGACCTTTCGGAGGCCATGCTCGTCGTCTTCGGGAAAGGCGAAGGGGTCATCCGTCGGGGCTCCAGCTGTGGCTGGCGCCATATGAGGGTGGTGGTGCGGGGATTGGCTAAGCGTCTGCCATGCCGGCGTGAGCACGTGCAGGCCGTTTGGCACCCTCGTGAGCACCGGTGGGGCCTCGAGCTCGGCGATGTGCTGCACCACGCGCTCGCGCTGCCGCTCCCTCGGCTCGTCCAGCTGCTCCGACTTTTTCTTCCGCTCCTTCTTAGGCACCAGCCCCAGAACCTGCAGGTGACTGTTGCAGTACCTGAATGAAATACAGTTGCGTGCACATAGCAGCTTTTTTTATGAAGCTAAGTAGGTATGAGCCTGGATAGTACTGTTATGAGAGTATGCCAGAGAATAGCACGTGCTGTAGGCTTGGGCTGCCAGTTGGGGAGGAAATAAGAAAACAATGATGAATTGAATCTAACCGTGTAGAGCTTGGAGTGTTATCCCCTTGAATTCTTGGGTTTCCTCTGGATAATCCAGTTTCCCCCCACACAGCGAACAGATTTATTGAACGAGTCAAACATCCCAATGGAGGACTGCCCGAAACAACATTACAAGCTCTACTGGATACATTTTCTCAGTTAAACTTAACATGGATTTGAATCAACATTTGTTTTAACTTGCATTCGGTTAAAAAATTCAAATATATTGAATTAAAACATTGCACTTGCTATTTTTATAAGCCAGTGCATCCCGCCTACAAAACACGCACAGAACTCTAAGCCTGATAATTTCCTTGACGAACATGTACATTATCAAGATTATGTTCAAAGTATTGCACCAGCGAACATTAAGCCAGTGTTTACAAATTAATGTTTTCACCCAAACTGTGCTACGCATCAACAAAACTACCTACAAATAAAAGTGTTCTATGCTAAACCAACATTCAGAATTTCCAGCAAAGCACAAAGTGAATGCAGAGTTCAAATGCAGGGACTCACACGCGATCCTCCGCTTTAGGGATGGGGTTGGTACAGCGCTGGTTGTTGTACTTGGCCACATATTGGCACTGCTTAAAGGGGGCCGTCTTGTCCTCCAGGACGTGACGGATGCAGAAAGCGTAGCCATTCAGCCGGCGCTGCTTGCAGAGCTTGGGGCTGTACGAGCACAGCGGCTTGTTGTCGATCTCCGAGAAGTGGATGTGTTTGCCCTCATACATCACGCGTCCCGGCTTCCCACGATCATCGGCTGCAAAGACATCACAACACCATAATCACCACCACCATTAATAGAGGTATAACCGATTCAGTCTGTACCTATCATTCACTTCCCCAGAAATTGAATTGTGATTCATGGTCATATTCTTTTGCGGAGTCCAACTAAAGTTTAAAGTCTTTATGAATTATCGCTGTCCTTTGTAACGGGAGAGCACTAACTTCCGAAAAGATCAGTCAATATAAATGAAACTGCATGAAGTTGAATTACTATTCGGGACTTAACCAATTTAAAAAAATCTACGAAATCGAACAAAGTGTGCCCCAAAACATGGAGACTCAAACATGGACTGACTAGTAGCTGTTGGAATTCATCTGCTATTTCAATATGTCCATGGACAAAGAGTTTTTCCAAACTTGTTTAAGCAGAGGTGAACATGTAGCATACTCGAGCCCATACAGGGGTCACACATACAACATTCACAAAAAAATACATTGTTATACAAACAACTTGAAATGTGCATCATAACCTTAAGAGATTTGATATCTATCGATGCATTGTTACCGCAATAATTGTCATTGTGCGTTGTATGCTACATTTTGCCTTAATTAGAATTTTGGATTGATGGAACCGTTCCCCAACTAGCAACAGGAAGACGGAATTTCGACCAATCAAGTCCCCCCCCCCCCCCCAGGGTTACCACATTCTTTTCAGTTACACCAATTGTTGGTAACTATTACAATGTGTCAAGGACACTGATACACAATTCAACACACTTGAAACTGTTCCAATGGATTACGGATATGTATATTATCGCAGAGTGCATTTTTTTTCTAAAATAGGAAGAAATATCCGAGTTCGAATGAATTCAAACTGAAGAACCCTAAACCGGTGTACAAGTACAGTACAACCACACAAAACTATAGTATTTTGACGTTTATGAAATAAAAATATACGCAGCAGCGATTAAGTTGGATATGATATGTTTAGTCAGTCTAAAACAATGGAAAACATTCTCAAGTTGACAATATTATCTGATGTATACAAGTGCACATAATATTTATATCTCACATCCTGTACCTGGACATTGCTCTATTGTTTAAAAACAAGAGTAAAATGTGAAAACAGCAATGTTACGTGAATTACTGACACAAACGTCAGGAATAAATTAGTGCGGTGTTGTACGAACACAATTTCAAATCTACTTTTATATTTCTAATTTACTTTATTACACGTGGGTGCAAATGGGATCTGGAAGCCTTACATTTTAGGCTACCTTTTAATGACGAAAAGGGTAAAAGAATCATCATATAAACTAAACAGCCGCCGGTTGACAATACAATTTTAAATAGCCAATTAATACAAGTTTGGATTAGTCACAAAATACATGGAGCTTATGGCTCACTCCTTGTCATTATAGTAATTAATAACATAGGGATGTGTGATTAAGGGTGTCAAGGCCCAACATTTCAATAGCAATTTATCACTTTTTTACGATTGACCACAACATGCACGGCCGCATGTAATAGTGCGTGCGGTATTATTAATCGTATAAACAGCCGACAATTAACAACGCAACTATTGAGGCTTGAAGCACACATAAACGTACACAAACATAAATGCACACAACGGGAGTCCGGCGCTAAGATCCACAACAACCCCCAACAACATCCCGACTCTCATTCAGCACCGCTCTCTCGTGTAAACTCGCACAGAACCGCGCCAACATATCGGCGGAGATTAAACTACACGAACCCAACGTAAAATACAATTGTTGAAGCACAACGAGACATTTCTAAACCATGAGATATTTGGCGAGGCAGGCACAGGTGATCAGGCAGGCAGGCCCTTGGCTATTTTTAAGCGAGAGGCGCCTTCGAATCCAACCAGAGTGGGGTGGTGCAAGAGACTCGTTAGCCCCGGGGACACGGGACGAGGTTGAGACAAACAAAGGCGAGGAGGAGAGAAAGAGAGATGAGACCATCACCAGAAGCGCGGGCTCCCGTCCCATCACCACTCGAGCCCCGAGGAGACGCAGCCACTACAAAACCCCACAAGCGCTAGGCCCGAGTTGCTAGGCTGAACAAAAATTTACAAACCACGCAACGCCCCCGGGGCGTCTCGCGATAGCAAAACGCTCGCACGCTCAATGTTAAAGGGCGAGCAAAGAGAAACGAATTTGCCCTCAGAGCGTTTTCGATTTCCGAATCGACAAAAAAATCGCCTCCCCCCCGCCTCCCTCCTCACCCCCCCCCTGCGGCCCGTGTGGCTCCAGGGGCCTGGTCACAATGTAGAAGCCTGCGTTCTTGCCTAGCGATGCGACCCGGGACAGACCCGCGCAAGCTCGCTAGGAAATGCCGAAGGCTTCGGCCTTAATAGTCACCTACAACCCCTGCATGACCCACCCCATCCTCAATCGCGGCCGTTAAACAGCGGGCTCCCGCAGCCTGAGGCTCGGAGTCGAAACCCTCCCCCGGTTTTAGCGTCGCGACGGCCCCGGGGAAACTCGAAGCGAGGCCGCAGACCCGAATGGTAGCCCCCCCAACTCCCGCGCGAAGCCTACGGCCTTGCCTAGCATCCACGGCCGGACCAACTCCGCCTACGTCGCTAGGCAACACCGTAGGTCGCGGCCTAGTCGCCACCCCCCCCCCCGCCGTTCTTCGCTATTCTGTTTTTTGTTTGTTACATTAGTAAATTATCACCCAATTTTAACCCCCCCTCAAAAAAATTCTCATTAAAACGAGCACGTGAAAGGCATTCTTTTTTATTTTTTTAAACGTTAAGTTCGCAAGAAGCTTTGTCTTTAAAAAAATCTACCTTGCCGTTTGTGTTTTTTGTTCGCCGTTCGTGGTGGTGGTGGTCGTGGTTACCTCCTCGACGCGTCGGGCTCCTCAGGGCCTCGCCTCAGCCGTGAGAGCGGCGAACGGCCGACAAGGCGGGCAACATCGAGGATTCGGTGCGATGCCTGCGTGTGGGTTTTGTGTTTGTTCGTGACGGAATGTGTGGGTTTGTTGTGTAATATATTTATATATTTAAATCACGAATTCTCTTCCTTACGGGTTCCGCCGCCTCGGCCTCCGCTGTCGTCGTCTTCCGCTGTTGCCAGATTCAGGGGATAAAAAACCTCTAAAGTAAGAGGCACAAACTGAGTGTGTTTTGTAATTTTGTGATATAAACTTGCAATATTTTGCCCGAAATTGTTTAGATTTTGTATGTAAATGCGGAATTTTTTTAAGAGCAAAGAGTCAGTGAATTAATTGCAATTGGCAGCATTGTTTTAAAGCTGGGGAGGGAAGCCCTAATATTAAAACGCTTAGGACTAGTTTATAAACAATCCACTTGTAAACTTTGTGATATTTTTTTTTAGCACAAACTCATACACCTTTACATCCATGGGCCAAATGCAGTATTTTCGTCTTGTAAAACTGTCTCAACACTTTCATTAAAGCACTGTAATTGAAAAGATAACAATGATGAAAAAGTGCATCCATCCACACGGAGGTTCATTTCAAGTTAATTTCATTTATTTATTAGGTATAGCCATGTGAGCCATTCAGCTCTAGAATCGGGTGCAACCGCAACAAACAAAAAAACATGAACAAGAATACATCTTATAGTGACTATGTGCAAACAGAAACTGCAAGAAAAACAGCAAAATATTGCAGAAAAAGCACCGTACACCAACACTGTGCAAAAATCCCAGTGGGATGCAAGTAAAACAACAACAACAACCACAAGACAACTTAGATTAAGGCCATCAGTGTAACTCTGTACTACAACAAACAAACATGGCCAAACGTATACACTTTTCGAAAATCACCAAAATAAAGCCATAAAAGCTATGAAACAGTGATCATAGGAACTGTGACCGAATTTTCACAATAAACGACGTGAACAACATGTACTACCAAACTCTGCTTGACAATACAAAGACAACCATCTGTTGTAGTTCGCCAAACGGGTTCCACTCTCATTTAAGAGGTCCCGTGTAGCCTCAGGAATCGAACACTTTTCCACCACTCTTTATTGCATATCTGTCAACCCACACGGTTTACCCCGTATTCTTTTACAGGGAAATTGAGATTCCAGGTCCATATGGCATACAGCTGTTTCAATACTGGCAACATTTTTTCTGCTGGAGCAGTCACACCTGATGACGGATGCTTGTGTTGCTTCCGAAACGTCGTGATTTAATTTAGTTGTTTTCTTTTAGTTTTATTCGTTTTCACCTACGTGACTTTACCGAAAAAACCAAAGAGTATGGTTCCTTGCAGTCACGAAAACTTCAAATCTAGAAAAAAAAATTGTCAATTTATTTGTGTTCTCCCTTGTGATGGGACTTTGTAGGATGAACGTTGAGATATATAAGGGTACAAGGTGACTAATAAGGTCTGAATTGGTCTGTATTAAGGTATGGCACTGATAAGGGGTTGACAGCAGAGGTCGCAACTGGGTACCCGATACCCGTACCCTACCCGATACCCGGCTACCTGTACCCGGTCGGGTACGGGTACCCGTTTGCGACCCTGGTGCGGCCGGGTACGGGTAAGGAATCAAAACCCGTTTGCGACCTCTGGTTGACAAGTATGTTATTGGATTTCGTGGAGACCCTCATGGTAGACTCAAAGAGACAATGTAGGCGTATGTATGTTGAACTTCTTTCACACCGTACGTAGCCAACTGTGCTAACAAAGTAAAACACAAAAAGCAGTTCCAAAGGAAAGTTTTCAATCGAGATTTAAAAGTGCATAGGCTCCAGTGGCTTCTTAATATCGGAAGGAATAGCGTTCCAGACGGCCGCAGAAAGACTGGAATATTAATATTTTGTAATATTAATCTGGAATATATTTAAGACTGTAATCTCAATCCCGTTGTCAACCCGCTGATGATTGTATAAGTCATGGGAATTGAAAGCTCAAGGCTGCTTAGCGTTAGAGACAGAATATGATACAGGTAGGAACAACAGTTCCACACTGCCCACCAGGGATTATTTGTCTGTCGTGCACGGCCCCGCCCCACCAGAGCCATCCCATTGGCTCGGGGGCTATGTTTTGACTTCAAACTTTCGTGACTGCAGGAATTTATATTCTTGGTTCTTTCGGTAAAGTCACGTAGATAGAAAATAAAACAAAAATTCTAAATACAAATTATAAATTGAAAATAATAAAAGCAAAAAACCACGACGTTTCGATCGCAACACAAGTGGTCTTCATCAGGCGGAGAGAAAAGAGGGGGCAAGCCTCCAAATGCAACTGCTTATAAGGGCTTTCAAAGTGAATGGTCGGGGCAGCCAGCGCAAATTTAGGAGACAATGGAGGGAGGAAGAGGGCAGAGACAGGGGGAGAGAGAGGGGGGAGTAGAGATAGAGGTGGAGCTGAAAGGCGAGGGCGCAGTCCAAGTGTGTTAGACAATGGGCGGAGGAAGGGGGTAGAGATAGGGGGGAGAGAGGGGTAGAGATAGGGGGAGGGCGTCCAACCACTGTGCCCACCCGCGGAGGGAGGGGGCGGCAACATTGCAATTAAACTTTCATTACATAAGTCCAAGAGCTAAAATAAAAATCCGTGGTGGCTATGCATGTCTGTAATTCAGCGCTTCCATGGTGAGGAGTTGGTGGATAATGCAGAGATCATCATTTGGGTATGTCTAACCTACAGGGCTACGAGGTGGCCTGTTAGTTACAATATAGCAGCATGTATGTTGTTACTCTTCAATATATGTACAGACTAGTTTTACTACCCGGCTTCGCCCGAGACTGGGATTCTTGTCTTTGATTAATACACGGCCTACGCGGAGGGTGGGGGGGATGCATGACGTCAGCAGGCTACCGCATGCGGGTGACATGACAGATGTGACGTCACCGCTCACTTGCCATGCAAAATATACGCATTATTGCGCCCCCCCCCCCCCAAAATACAAAGTATATTTTTTATACTTTTGCATTGTGTACAGTCTGGAAGCTGCCCACATGCCAAATTTCAAGTTTGATGCATGTTGGGAAGTATGCTAAACATTTCGAACAGGCACACATTCACAAATTTCTATTTTATACATATAGATATGGCAGCAAACACGCTTTAAGTATTCGTATGACATTTGAGTGTTTCAGTATATTTATTTTGAATTTCTTTCGCACCATGCTAATCAGAGGTTCGGGGGAAGGACAACAAACTAAACACCAAAAGCAGTTCCAAAGAAAAGAGTATCCACAGATAAGAGATATTCCCCATCAACATTTCCACATTTGTTTAAAAATATAAACGGTGATATAATCATGAGTTGTAATTATATTTGGATGGTCAAATAGGCAGCTGCATTAATTGGTGTTTAAAACACTATATGCACAAGGAGGAAAACATCTCAATAAAACGAACTCCAAAACTATAACCAAGAATTCATATTCTTTGGGTCTTTCGGTAAAGCCACGCAGATAGAAAAATAAAAAAAACAATACCACGACTTTCGATAGCAACACAAGCAATCGTCATCAGGTGAAACATATAGCGGGAAAGCAGGAAAATAAAGTCAGGAATTTTTTTCTTGCCTTTATTTTTACCGAAAGACCCAAATAATATAACCATATAAAAAACTAGGTCGCAGGTGTGCATTTATCCGAATGCAATTTCAACATCTACGTCGAGAGAAGCAACATTGAAAATAAAGTCAAAATTATAGAGGTAAAAAACCTTTGTGTTACGATACTAAACAAAAACTCGAAAAAATCCCGAGGTAAAACCTCTGCCTCCTGACAGCATATTTTGTATGAAGCCCTTGAGCAACACAATTGGAATGTACCACTTTAGCATGGAGGGGAGTTTGTTTTAGTTGAAATTCTTAAAAACCTTACAGTGCGAGTAAACTTTACTCACAACGACAAAAAGAATATATTTCATTTTAAATTATCATTTGTTAATAAATTATTATTGAACTCGACAAATAATCGTCTTTAGTAGCAGTTTGTAAAACCACTCATCCCCTCTCATAGTGGTACGGTCCAGGGTGCAGTGCCCGCGACTGGCTGGAAGGTGTCGCCATCTCGGCGCGCCTCAAATTCAGGGTGATAATCGGCATCGTTGTGTTGTTGTCGTCGCGGCAAATTGTATTCCCTGCTCGTTAATGATTCGCAAGACGACCCCTCCGAGAGCGAACCGAAAGGAACGCCTGTGACCACAGGCAGTTTCGGACTTGCAAGCGATCAGTGTATCATTGAGTTATCAAGGTAGGGACTGAATTCGCGAAGCCCTGGGCCCTCTAAGGCCTCAATATATGTTATAGATAATTGTTATTAAAGACTGTTATTTTTATAACTGTTGTATCCTTATGCTTCTAGTACTTTACATTGTGTGTGTATTTTTTAAAATCTGTATTTGCATCATGGCCATATACACGTGATTATGATGCACTCGGGCACAGTAAGAATCAACATTGCCATGTTGGGGATAAACATTCGCGGGCAATTAGGTCTGCAGCGTATTTAAGTCAGGAATGTGTACAGTAAAGTCAAATTGTGTACAAGTACAAATTGTGTTCACGTATACAACCCTTGTTTGTCAATCCACTGGTGGATGAGGTTCGTAACTGGTTGTGGAGCATTATTATACCCCCTCCCCACGCTGGTCCGTGCAGGTTTGTGAGGTGGGGAGAATTGACGTGCAGTGAAATACAACGATGCCCTCTGCTGCCCACAACGTAGCCACACAGCAGCCTGTAACACCACGTTTTGTACAAGGTGGTCATCCAACCAAAACACTAACCAGGGGAGTCAAACGCAGCAAGCTTGGACCGTCACGAACTTGACGCGATTAGGTGCATTTCGAATGATTTGGTCATTGTGTGATTGTGCATGTGGTGGGCATGTGGCAAGGGTGGTGGTGGGCATGTGGCAAGGGTGGTGGTGGGCATGTGGCAAGGGTGATGGTGGCCATGTGGTGGGCATGTGGCACAAGGGTGATTAGGTGATCTGATAACAGTACGTGTCTCTATTTTAATATGAGGCCATGACCTCAAACGAACCTTAATGAGTTCCCATCCGGGTCAGAATGTTGGACTTTTAACAGTTCAACGATAAAATAAACTTCCGGATTTATTTTTTATACACAAGTGCATGCATTGGGGGAAGGGGGGTAGCCATTTCACGGTAGGATAGTGTATAATTAACTTGGAATTTTGGACTAGAATGTGGCAGGGAGGTGTATATAAAGTCAGGAAGAGAATATTTAAATGTGTTGGATGTGTGCAGGATGGAGGCGGGGGGGGCAGGTCGCCTGCAGGATGGAAGAGGGCAGGTTACCTATAGGATGGAGGTGGGGGGGATACCTCTAGGATGGATAGGGGGAGGGAGCAGGTTACCTATAGGATGGATAGGGGGGGAGCAGGTTATCTACATGATGGAGGGAGGCGGGTTACCTGCAGGATGGAGGGTGGCAGGCATTTGATTGGCACCCAGAGGGCATATGTCAGCAACCAAGAGGAAGGTCTTACACCAGGTAGTGAGATATTCTAAACTCGAGTTTGTGTGTGGCCGTTGCCACCGAAACTAGCTGGGTAACTGGCTAAACGAGATTTTCCATGCTACAAATAAACATTGCATTGAAACGGCGGAAGAAGTTCAGAAGACAATAGCGACACCGATGAGGTGGGAGTAATGATTACAGAAGACTGGCATGGTTTATTTTAAATGGCTTTAACTTTTCAATTATATATATGAAAAAAACATTTCCATATTATTGCATTAAAAAACTGATTACTTTTAGTGCTCAGTATAGGATTGTGAGCAGAGTATGAAAATGTACAAGCTGTCTCTTATTTTCTATTGCATTGCAATTGGTTCTCAACGAGTTACTTTAGTATAGGAGACAATTGCAATTTAAGCAGATAACAACCCAGAGTTTCATTATAACAGATGTAGAAATGCAGTGTTCTTTGGTTAATCAGGTGAGCTGCTGCACATCACATTTGTTTTATTTTTTGCAAGTAATGTTTTGAGGATAATTTTCGCATGCGGGAGTTAGGCCGTGAAACCTGCACACAATGGGCTATGCTATTATATTGAAATTGCACGAGGTTTTCAAAATTAAATACATCTGTACATGCCAAATGATGCCAAACATGGGCCCCTTACGTTTATAAATAAGTAATAAGGGGGAGAATGTGCTTATAAAGATATCCATTTAAATATACAGCAATTTGGTGCAATATATTGATGATTATTGAGCCACCTGCAGGCAAATCAAAGGCACCTTGATGGTAGTTTGAATGCTCTTGTCAATCATTGAATTACCTAGGTGCCTTATAAATGCATAACTTGTGTTTGCTTCAATAAGCTGTTACATATATATCATGTATAACATTACTGTATTTATTCAGAAAACCATTGCATTTTAAGTAATTTCATAACATACAGTATTGCTATTAAAAAAATTGTACAATGATAATTAATAAACAGTTCCTTTTCAGTACACTGTTGCATGCGTCTTCATGACGTGTCATAACACCGAGGTGTTTTTTTAAACATGACCTTCCTTTATCTATTGTACATAGAGCCATGTTGCTAAGTTACAATGGGCACTTGTGCATGTGTAGTGAAGCAATCCTCATGAAGATATTACAACAGGGATAGGGATGAGACTCCAGACTCATGGATGCTGAATGGAAACGCTAACGGCACCAATGAGGAGTGGATTGAGCCGCTCCCCTACAGTGCATGGGTGTGACATTAGCATGATATGCGGACAGAGACACGAGGCTGTCGGTTAAGGGAATTCAAATGCAGTTACGGTAGTTAAGTGAATTGATGGACAGATACACATGGGTGGAAGAGCGTGGTTGCATTATGAGAGCTGTGCATGAAGTTGTAGAATAATAGAAGTGTCAGAGTGAAAGTAGACACGCTGCCGATTGTTCCAAGTGTATAGTAGTATGCTTTATTTTATTGTGTTACCCATTTGGGTTAAAATGTACACGACTGTCCGGAGTCTGATTTTCCTGTTTATATAGTTAAATGTATGCGACGTAACACGTGCACCATTGTATGTATGTTGAACTTTCGGACCGTACGTAGCCAACCGTGCTAATCGGAGGTGTGGAATTTCTCACATTGTTCAACACACATACAGATATTGTTTTCAGAAAAAAAATGAATTTTTGGCACAACAAATGTCTCTCGTGTCTTCAAATATTTAACTAACGTTCACAAACACTGTACATCGTATGCGGCGCTGGGCCAGCCAGTTCACGAGTTTCACGGTCAGCTGGCCGATATGAATTCTTAGATCGAGGGAGTGCTGCTCCTACTCTTAAGCATTTGTGGGGGGTGGTGGTGGGCTGTTCTCTTGTCTTGCGCAGGGAGGGCTGAGGCAGGATGCCGATAGAGGGCAGCGGTGGCATCGCCGCAGGAGGCGTCTCGCGTCCCTCGACGAAGCAGAAGCGCAAGGCCCACAGCCTCTCTATCGGTCGCACCAACAGCGGAGAGCCCGACCGGAACGCAGTGCACCGCGACATGCTGGAAGGGCAGGTACTGGCTCCCTGTGGTCACAACAGTCCTCATTGCCACCACCGCTACCTCCACCACCAACACCTGCACAAGGGTTACCGACATTGGTGTCGGTATTGTCATAAAGCATCATTACCATGGCAGCAGGATCATCGGTGGCATCGCTATCATCTTCAGTGCCAAATTTTGTAGTACTATAATTATCTTGGGATTATCATTTGGGATTGTCATTCCTATCGTTATCTTCATGGATCACTAGTGTCATTATTGTAATAATTATTTACAAATTAGCAGAATCATCGAGAATAAATTGTGTACTTTTATTAAAAATTATTGTCGTTATAATCGTCATCATTTGTGGTCTCATGATTATCATAACCCATCCCTAGGATTTATAATGGCGGAAAATACATTTGAATGCACATCTGCTGTTGTATACAATATAAAAATACAGACATTTTGCAAGAAAGTTAGTGGTAACAGTAACATAGTACCTCCTGTGCATTATTACACTCCTCTTGCAAAGGTAAGCTTGTGTCTGAATGAGTTTTCACCTGCTCTTTAAAGTCAACATGTGGTTTGACAAATGTTTGCGAGACCACCACATGCTGCATGTAGATGCCTTTTGGCAGAAGACACACATGATATACTCCATTCTGCGCCATTATCCACGTTATTTGTTCTTGTCTGCACAATTCCATATTAAATGTCAGTGTTGGCTCTGATAAATTGACTTTGCCAGCTCTATGGCTGCCTCAACTGACTGGGTGTAATTGTCATATGACCTAAAGTGGACAGGGTGCATGGTTTGGTTCCGAGGCCTAATGGCACAAATCGCTTCACAGCTTGAGAAGTGGCAGCTCTGTATCAACAGTGCAGGTTTTTTTTTACGTTTTTTGTACAAAAATATACGTTTAATGCTTGACGTTGTTACTGTGTTGCTCAGAGGGTTAACATCTGTGCTGGAGTGTTGCAGCGGCGAGACACAAACTACCTTGCCTGGTATGCAGGTCGTTGGTTCGATCCCGACCCTGATGCCTGCTGTATATTTGGAGTTCACATGTTCTCCCTGTGGTCGCATGGATTTTTCTCCGGGTCCTCCAGTTTTTCCCCTCCAGAAACATGCGTTTAGAGCATTTGGCTGCTATAAATTTCCACAAAATAAGCCACTTTTTGGAGCTATCATTTGTGGCCAGGTTGCTTCTGAAAAAGAGCTATACAGCTCAGTGGGCCTTACCTAGTACAATAATAATTAATAAGTAGTAGTCGTTAGCACTGTTGAGATGCTACGTTAAAGTTCTGGGTTCTCGACAAAAATGCAATCTAGCTTCTTGTGTGTAGTGAATTTAATGGGATGTTTCCTTGGTCAGCAGTGCAGAAAAATTGACATGTAACTTGGAATTTAGTTTTGTTCCTAATTCGTTTAACATTGACAAATTTGTCGTCGCCCTTAACCGTTGACGATTGCCAAGAATTAAACCCATATTATATTGGGATTGTAACACAGTATGCAAACCACTACATCATCTAACATGCACATGCGTACGCAAAAGAAACCGATTGCATAACTTGAAACAACATGTTTATTTTAAAATACTCGGAGAAGTCAACTATGGACACCGATGAGTGCGAACGTTTTTTGATGAAGTTGATGATACATTGAAATTGAAAAAAGCAGGTATTGGCAGGTGTTATTATTGAGCAACATTATTAAAATATCGCATATACCTCATTGATTCCAATGGAATTCACAGTTTGCAAATGTATGAATAGACTTCCAATAAAGTGTCTGCAACACCAGAAACAGTTGTTAGCGGTGTGACATTGCCGTGTTGGCAAACCACTCGTGATACACTATGAGACCTCCTTTACCAGTGGCAAAATATAGTAATAGGTTTTTACCCTTTCAACTGGTACAAAAACTGTCAGTTTTTAATTCTCGTGATACGTTTTCATGGCCATTGGAAAACAGGCCTGAGTCATGCTGGGCCGTTCCTGGAATGGCCAAGCAATGCTCTTTTCATGTCCCATTACTTGAAGAGCCCCCTCCCCTTCTCTATCTGCCCCTTCCACACCCTACTGCCCCCACTTCTTTGGCCAGAGGGAAGCAAACTTGTGTATCTATATTACATTATGTGTATTCCCTAAATTGTATCCTGCTGCCAGCAGTGGTGTGAGTCAGAAATTGCAGGGCTGCACATTTGAACCTTATGTATGGCGGGTCCCGAATAAATGGAAGTAAAAATCGCAATTAATTAATTTCAAAAATGTTCGCGACTCCGTTTCTCCGCGCACACAAATGACGCGACCCACCTGGCGAGGATCATTCTCTTGTCATGTCGTCCAAGCGCAGCGAGGACGAATGCGCAGAAGAAACAAAACTTTGAAACTTTGATTAGCGCATCGTGTAGAGCTCGTCGAGAGGAAGAGATTGCCATATCGTTCGCCTTCAACAGACATATAATGATGCTGCAACGCAGTTTATGCGAGAGCCGGGGGCTTATGGGACCCCGGGGTCCCCCCATAAGGTTCATTTATCGGTAAAACCGTGATTTAATGTAAGTATTTCAATATTTGAATTTTAAGAAAAATTGATGCCATGCGTCATTAAACTTGCACCATTATCGGCAGGAAAAACACAAAAGTGAGGCGTGAAAGTGACATCACTTCCTGTGACATCACATGTTCAGATAAATCTTAACATTATCTATCTATGCACTTATCTTATATCCTGTTCATGTTATGGTTTCCTACATATCCAGTATGTACCTCTGTACCCTTGATCATGTTTTTTTTTGTTTCTCTGTGGTCTTATATAGTTATTTTATGTTAGAATTTCACAATGGGTCGACTTTTTATATGCAATTTGCATGAATGATGCTATAGAAAATACAACTATTATTATGATTCCCTGTTTTAATAATATTTCTGATAAAGCAATACATCGAGAACACATCCCTCGTGTATACAATTCCTGGAGAAGGCTTTCCTGTTACTTTATTGCAATAAAAGTGGCAGTGGTTAACACAGTTGTAGATGCGAGTGTCGGTCTCAGTGGGACCGTGGTAACTAATCAGAATATCAGAATCTGAATATTTATTTATACTGGAGAAATCCGATGAGCATTAAAGCTCTTTTTCACACATGTCCAGGAGGGGTGCGCGTCAGAACCTCGCATCAACAAACGGTACGAAAACACGATTGGAGTGCAAAGTATAGGACATGTAAACAAATCACTAGAACAAAATATAGAAATAAAACTAAATAACAGGCGGCCAAGCAGATGTGCCGTATTTTATTTTGGATGATTGAATTGAAAGATGTGTTGTGCTCGCAGCATGGGTGTCTCTATGAATGTGTGTTTAAACTTATGAATACCACTGATATTAATATTACAAGGGCTTTGCTTTAACCCTCGTGTTGCCAAATTACATTTTTTATTGAGTTTGAAAGATCAACAAGGTATAAATGAAAACATTATAAAATTACATCTCATTCTAATGGTCTCACATTAGCCGTAACCTAATTCTAACCCACACTTACATCTGTGTTCTGCAGTAATTCAGAATGTTGGGCGGTTAGGATTTATGAAGTGTGGCCCTTGATATTTTGTTATGTGCAGTCAAATATAATGAATGTACTTTCAACATTTAATTTGATATGTGTATAAATATCAAATATTGTTGATGTTAAAGCTTGAGAGATCCTAAATTATGCTCCTGACTTCCACCATCATCACCATTAACTGCACCTACAGCGCTTACATCATTGCTAATGATGGCATGCATGTGTTTGTTTTTGCGGATGGAATTTATCACTTTATTTAGTATTCACAAATGTTACAGGACAACATTTTTTCTAAATGTAGCACAAGAGTGGGTGTGAATGCAACAAATCCTAAGGCTCTGTTTTCAAAAGATGGCCATTGTGTTCCAAAGTCATGGCCAGGATGTGGAGAGCTACCTTTGAATTACTAATGACCAGACTTTACCTTGTGCAATGTGTTTACGCTGTTATAAATACCTCTTTCAATACTTTTATAAATTTGTTAAATCCAACAAATTAATGTTTTGGTGCACAGTGGACCATCATTTATCTTGGTACAAATCAAAAACGAAATATAAAATATTCCCTGAATGCCTTTTCATTGGGCTATAGGCCCAGCTTACGGACAGTGCCTCATAGTGATTTTCAGCAGTGTGGATAGTGGCTGCACTTTCCCATACCGGTTTAGGTGAAAAGGCGCATTTTGGATATTCATTTTTTGTACTGAACCTCACAACAACAATTGGCTATGCCGCCATTGGCATAGCCAATTGAGCATGCAGGTAGTTTCACTGCTCCGGGTCTCACGTGCTTGGAGAGGCTCAGTGGCGGGACTACAAAGAGGGGGAGATGATGGACAGAGGCCCCATTTTCATCCTCGTACGAGGGTCCATACCAACCATTTTAAGCCACTGCTACTCATGTAACTAGTCCTGGATTAAAATAAGTCTTACAATCACATTAAATGCATCGTATCGTGTGTGTAAAAATCTATTTTCTTTTCTCATACATTGTATTTTGTTATACGTGACCACTGCCTAATTACTTACTCCTCTTCGCTCCCTGTGGAGCATAAGGCCGCAACAAGCCCACGCCATGCCGGACGGTCTTTAGCGGCTTTCTCTGATTCACCCCAAGATAGGCCCATGGTCTTTAGTTGGTCTTGAATGGTGCATCGCCAAGTGGACTTCGGTCTGCCTTGTGTTTTTTTCCCTTGTGTTGTCCACCGTAGGGCAGTTTTTGCTATGGACTCGAGTTCCATTCTACCAGTGTGAAGGATGATGTATCCCTCTGATGAAGTTATACTACCTATCTGTGTGCCTATATATGTGTCTCTCTCTATGTATATCTGTGTTATCTCTCTCTGCTTAAATGTCTGTCTATATGTCTCCAGTTCTATGTTTTATCTCTCTCTCAAATTTAGCATTCTCTGGAAGAACGTAATCAACCAGGTAGGGTGTTGACTGTTATGTTAGCCGACTCTCTGTGTTGTATTGCATTATATTTCTAAGTATACTAGGTTTGTTTTCTATTTCATTTATACATGATGATGATTGCTTGTGTTGCAATCGAAACGTCGTATGCTATTATTAAATGTATTATTTTCTCTTTATACGTGACTTTACCGAAAGAACCAAAGAGTAATTCCTGCAGTCACGAAAGCTCCAAATTAAGTTTGTATCCTACCTGATTCAGTCCAGCGACACTCGCTCACTCTTAAGATGTCAATTTGGTAGCGTTTCATCTCATGGACAACTTGGGCCGTCTTGGAAGGTCTGGTACATTGAATGTACGTTCCAGGCTCTAACCTTGATGTTGTGCTTTGGATCTACCTTTCCAACGTTCCTCTGAGGGTTTTGATTAGAGAGGATCATCCTGCCAGATTCGTGGCTAGGTGCCTCCTGGTACATGACTACCGCAGCCACCACACATTTTATTGAATCGTGAGCCTGTATCTTGAAAATTGATTGAATTGTCACAGGTGGTGAAACGTTACATTCCTACGTGATGCCATTTTACCTGCGTGGGGAGACCCATCTGGTTTTAGTTTAGTTTTACTTTTTTCCCCACCGTTTTTGCCTCGGGGGTCAAGAATAGAATCTATTTAAAACTACAAAACTGTCCTCCGCGGAAATTGCAAAAGACTCATAATCACTGCTGACACACCTGTGTGGAGCCACACCAGCTGTTAGAATTGGAATGAGATAAGGATGTGAGCGCGTTGGAAAATCTGGACAGTCTTCCGTGACCTTTTTAAACCCATAATGGTGCCGACTTTTTTTCCGTGAACAAAAAAATGCATGGTTACCATGGAAACCTATTTACTTTTAGTCCGTTTTCAGAAATTATGGTTGTCTTATGTTTCCACGCATTCGTGAGGTAGTGTTTTGAATTGTGTTTTAAAGTGATCAGCCTACTTTTTTACGTATCATTAACATACTGTGAACATAAGGTGAACATTTTGTTCACGGCGTGTATACTTTTTTTCGAACAAAAGCAAGCTTATTTGATCCTAGAAAGGTATTAGAATAAATCCAAGATTTACATTCATAGTCGCTATACAATGCACTAGTTTTATCTTAACACTACAGTTCAGTTATATTGCTCTCTGACCAAGTACAGTTTTAAAGTTGAGAAGCTGACTGTATAAGTTTTAAACGAATACAAAAAATTTTATTTCCTTAATGTATTTCTGCAACATTTATAAACATTGCCTGCGGGCACGGGGATGGCTTGGGCTGTAAATAATTGTTGGTGACCATGGGTCTAGGAAAACTCATGAATGGCGACCTTTGTAAGGCAAGAAGGGCCCCGCCTTCCAGAAATGTAAACAAAGGTTCGAGACACGTCAGCTGTCTCACCTTGTCACGTGTGTGCAGCTGTGCTCAAGTGGTAACACCAGTTTCGCAAGGCTCATTCTACCGGACGCCCGAAGCTGACGACAACTGACTTTTGCGAGCGGTGCCGTTGCAGTTTTTTCTTTTTTTACTTCACAACTTTACTGCAGTGTCATCCACGCGCGACCGCTTCCATTGATTCTCACAAACAAATTGTTCACCTTAATCCGAAATTTTCATTTGGCCCTCGAGCGTTCATCTATCTCTTTTATTTGTTTCTTCCTATTGTTTTAAATTTTTATTTGATACTTTTCTTTTACTTACTCGGTCCGTTGATCGCCTTTTCGCTTCCAAGAGTTCGCCGTCAACATCGCTGTGTTCGCCCAGCACCGCAATGTCTTCGCACCCGACCTGACAGTGCCTCCCCGGGCGGTTCTAAAAGAGGGGCGGCAGTGGCGATTGCCAGGCCGCTGTGTTTGCTTAGCGAGCGGGCGGGTGTGCGTGCACGCGTGCTGTGGCGTGCGTGTTGTGCATCGCAACCTCTCGCTTTGGCCCGGGTGGACGCTTGAGCAAACAACGCGGCAGCAGACTTGTTAGATACGAGCCGGGGGCGGTCTCCCAACTTCGAATGCAGTCGCTGCCGTCGTAAGTCCCGGCATTCATTCGGGCCTCCTCCTGGTGTTGGGCGGCAGAAGATGGAACTTGATAACAACAACGCGGAGCGAGATTGCGAGAGTGTCAATCGCAGGCCCTCGCAGACCCAGGTACCGATTGCGAACGTGTCACCGTTTTTAGTGCCAGGGGGCAAGGTGCGAGGCTAAAGTCTTTTGGAGGATGTGGTATGTACAGCGAGCCTTGTGTAGAACGCCTTATGACATTGAGATGAGCATTATGTTATTGTTGCTTCATTTAAGGTATATTATAATGGCATTTGTACGTTTATGTAAAAATACAGCAATTTTCTGGCGAATTCAATCATCTCTCTCTCCCGTGGTTTGTACAACTTCAATCGGTGTAGCCCACTGGTGTGGGTTGTCATGTTTATCAATCATCAGGCACAGTCTTACACTTCAAGTCCTAATTTTTACTTTTTTCAATTTTTCTGTTCTGACGAGTTGAGAACCCCTGATCTATACAAATACTGTATCATCGTCATCAATCGTGAATGACCATTTTCTGTTTATTCAGTTCCTTTAAAAATATGCTGAAAAAACGAGACATTTACACTAAATAGAATACAACTTTAACATTGCATAAGCTATGTCAACTGTGCATGCTATATTAACATTGTCATCACGCAAACCTGACATTGCTTACCAGTGCGATTGATACACACTTAACTTTGCTGCTCTTCCTAAAATACAATTCACCATGAGTAAGGAATGTGCACATGATGTCGACTCAATTGTGGTATCTCGTTCAACTTGACATTTCCTTTAACTGTGCATCCTCAACATAAAACGTTACAAACGTTTGCGAAACAAACGCCCGAGTTCATGCATGCATGCGTACACGTGTGTGTGTGTGTTTGCGTGTGTACAGGACTCGCGGCTGCCACCAGCCATAAGGCAGACATTGCTGGAGCTGTTTGGGCAGATTGAGAAGGAGTTTGAAGTCCTATACGTGGAGAACGTGGAACGTGAGTCTGAGCAGGGCATCGCCTCCGCTTTATCAAACATCATTCAGTGTTTACGGAGCGGCCGCTGTCTGGCACACTGAGATAAGAGCCTTTACTGTGCGTGTGTGCTTGGTTGCGTAGGTGGTTGCTAGTAGCACTTGCCCCAACAGTCTTATAAGGATAAGGGGGGGGGAATATATTTTTTACAGCACAGACAAAAAATCCCCTGGGTAGCCTTTAATGGACTGTTTTTGCAAGTGCTGTTACAAAGCACCTCCACATGCACACATGGCTGTGGTCCTTATCTTAAATGAGGGTACTTTGTCTTACATCAAAGGCAAAGGTCTCCCTTGATACCTTACATAGGCTGTGGGGGAAAGTTCTTTTAGCAAGCACCTATTAAGGCCAGCACAGCACACTAAGGGGTAATCTGACCAGCAATTTGCCGGGCAACCTCTGTCTCCCCAAGTTCTGGTTTTCACACACAATAGCAGCACCTAATTTAAGGCTGAGTTGACCTATGGAGGCCCTGGAAAGGTTCAGTTACCACTTGCCACTGGTGTTAGCTGTGATCAGGAATCGAACCCATGTCGCCTGGATTGTATTGTGGTCCACTAACCACTAGCATCGCTGCCTCTCGTGAACTTCAGTACAGACCTGTAAAACGGAGTTTAATGTGCGGTCATGGAAAACTTAAATCGCAAGTCCATATCAGAACATAGTCTTAGCCTCTCCCAGGTCGATTCAGCCTTAATTGAGATACCTGCTGCGATGTGTACATTTCAGCACTGGGGAGACAAAGATGCCCAGACACGGTCCGCACTACACATAGCCTTAATAGGCTCTGACAATGCATGCCTTTTTAGTTTGTAAGGCTAAATGGGGGATCTTTCCGTGTGTTTTGAGATTCGGGGTCCCCAGAGGCAGGGGAGAAGTGCTAGTTTTATACAAGGGATAAAGATGGAAAAAGTAAAATAAATGTTGTGTTTAAGAGTTTTATTTGGGAGTTAAGTTTTTATCTAGTTTATCAAAGAATATACATGCTCTGTAAAACAGTTAATATAGAAATACCTGTTGATACAGAAAATGAAATGAGTTGCGTTATTATGCTCGTGATAAACGTTTCCCTGTTGTGACGTATACAGGTGTGTATTCACGTGTGTTTACATTCCTGGTGAATATATTTTCAGTTATGTATAACACGTTTTACCTTGGGTTGTCACCACTGCAATTTTTGTGAAATGTAGAATGCAGTACAGTCATTTATGACTCATGCCAAAACTGTTTGGGGTAAAAAAAAAAGTTCATCAGAATGAGCCTTATTTCATGACTATTTATGGCTCTGAGCTGAAGAGTGGTGTCTCCAACTTTAATGAGCCGTGTTTTGTAACACAAATCGCTTCTATAAATTCAAAGGCAAGGTGGCTGCAGGCATGTGTCGTGGTTTTGCTCGATCGTTAATATTATTGGAGCCTGTAATGAGCGTGGTATTTAAGTTGCAGACTTAAAATACATGCAGTTGTGCGTTTAATGTTATTCAGTTAAACAAAAACACGATGAAAGTTTTAAGTAATATTAATTTAACGTGATCTAATTGCAGGATACATTTGCGAATAAATAATTAAAAACCAACATGTAAAATTTTCACCGACGTTTGTTCTCCACTTGAGAAGGGTAATTTCTCACGATTGCTGAGAACTGTTACCACATTGTAATTGCGTGTAATGCATTATTACTGAAGCAGTGACTTTTCACAGCTGATCTTTTTTTGCCATACATTAAAATTAGTAAATATTAGTTGCCGGTAATTGAAATACGTTTTGAAACGCACGTGGAGATGCTTAACTTAACTTCGCAAATGGTGTAACTTGCATAAAAAAAAAGCGTGACATCAATTCTAATATTTCGATTTATAGCTTTCGTGACTTCAGGGATTCATCTTCTTGGTTCTTTCGGTAAAGTCACGTAGAAGGGAAATAATAAAATAATACAAATCTTTTTTTATTATGTTTTATTTTTATTATTTTATTATTTCCCTTCTACGTGACTTTACCGAAAGAACCAAGAAGATCAATTCTAATACTTCGTATGTATTTTTTATGCTTTAATCAGCTGACACATATGCCCACGTGGGAATTTATGCGAGTGCACACATACGCGCACTGCACATGCACGAGTATAATTTTAGCACATTTACTGTTACGTCGTATTAATTTTCGTTGGGCCGTGACAATACTCTGACCCCCCGTTATTGGCAGCGGCTCATTAATAAACTGGTGAGGTCAAGAATAACCGACACACTTTGACTTGTGCAGATCCACGCAAGTGACTTTTCCCCTTGCCTTCTGCCTCCAGTACGCAAGGAGATTGATAGCTTGAACGAGCGGCTGGCCTCTGAAGGAGCCGTCACTGATGGCTCTGAACTCTCCAAGGGAGTCTTTAAAACCAAGAGTGAGTAACGAGCCCTCTCACTTTCAAAACCTTACCCCGCCCTTGTTTACGTTGGCAGATAGCATACAGGCCAGGGCGCCCGCATCAGCTTGCATAGTGAGACATTGACCTTCAGCCTTGTGGCTCGGCTTTTTTTGTAGCTGGTCGACCCCGACATTCCCTTGCTTACATGAATGTGTATACAGTGGTACCTGGGTATACGTCGTTAATTCGTTCCAGAAGGTAGGACTTATACCGAAAATGACGTATACCAAACGAATTTTTCTCATAAGAAATAAAGGGAAAGGAAATAATCCGTTCCAGAGTATAGAAATTATATTTTACATGGCATATTATACATTAATGGGATTGTATAAAATAATTTAGACACTACTTATTACTAAAATGCATAAATAAATAAAAATAAATTGAAATAAAAATTAAATTTAACGTCACTTTACCTTGCTGAGAGGAGTTGATAGCCGACGAGGATGGTGGTGAGGAAGGGGAGGAGTCGTTAACGGAGTATACGCGGGTCCGCGGTGGCTCATCCAGACCCATACAAGTTCTAGCAAGCGCGTCGTATCCCAAGCAAGACGTCGTATCCCAAGACATTTTTCTCTCGTGAAAACACGACGTATACCAAATTCAACGTATTCCAAAGCGGCCGTATACCGAGCTATGACTATGCACTTTTGTCCTCTCGGTCACTCTTCTTCATGATTTAATACTAAGAGCTCATCCATGAGCGATTTGTGTTGGGTATTTATGAAAGCAAATTCATTCTCTGCTTGCAGAAAGGGTATTACGACAAGCTATATGTTTAATGAAAATTATTTTTGCCTCAATTTGTGTGCCTTTTGACACCACACCATCTACCACTATCTGATTTGTGTAATTGTAAATAATGTTGTTTCACGATAATTGCAAATTAATGTTTTTGCAGTCCCCTTAATCACCTGAGATATATTCGTCCTAAGTGCTCTCAGCGGCAATGTAAATGATTACGCTTCTTAAAATGTTAATCCATGTCTCTTGCTTTAGATAATCTTTGCTGTCCTTGCAGTTTTTACAGGCATAGTCAATGCGTTCATAACCATGCTATATTCCAAAGATTTGATCAGCATAGTTGCTTTTACTATGAATGGTTTTCTTACATTTAACAGCACAATCCAATGTGAAAATACATAGCCACTGTCATCGTTACTGCTGCATTATAATTGAAAATGATAGAGCTTAAAAAGACATGAAATGTCTCTGGTAGTGACCCCTGCTTCACAGGAGAGAAAATTTTCATGCATAAGATTTTGACTTAAAATTAAAGGCCTGCCTGGAAATTATTGAGTGAAAAATAAATCAGGACTCTGGGAACAGCTATCTGTGAAGATATATGTTGGTAAATGGTTAAAGATGTGCTGTTAAGGTTTAATGTAATCTGGCATTGGCTGTGGTGAACTCTTGACCCTGGTGAAGGTAGTAAAATATTTTCATTCTTGTTTGTACATGATGCCAATGTGACCCCAAAATTTGTATTCTGAGCACCGCAACAGCATTTTCCCACTTAATAGAACTAAGGGCAGTGCAGTTAATGTAATCATCAACAGCAATGATCATTCCACTCCTGGATGAAGATATTCCCAAGCCATCGCCTTCTCTCATGATCCTGTGAAGCAAAGATCTTTGCAGCATCCGCAAATTAGTTGATTTGAACGCGCAATCTCTGTGGTGGATATCTTTTCAGGCGCGTCTCCTCCTTTGGCTGCCAATCTATCATTAGTCCCGACCACTGAGCGTCATCCCCTATTAACAGCGGTGTCAGTATTGCATCCCCAACTTGCGCTTGTTCTCTTAATGCATGCCTTGCAGTTCATTTACGCTACCGATTTTGTATTTTAATGTTTCACTGCATACTAATGGTTAAGCTTTGTTTTGTTTTCTGTACTGTGGTATCAACAGCCGGGCATTCTACGAGTCAACTTTCACAGAAGCTGAAAACGACTTACAAAGCGTCAACAAGCAAGGTATAACAAAGCCCTGGGAATTGCATCTCACCCTGACACTGCATTTTGCCAGTTTGCAGTAAAGATGGCTCATTAATCCAGTGGTATCCATTAAAGGGGTCCGATTCACATCCGTCATCCTTTTATCGTCATTTGCCATTCCCTTCAGCATTCGCTGGGCTGTGCCGTCCTGCCATCTGTAAAATCTGTCACCCCAAAGGCTCATTTGAATTCATTCACGCATGTGTACGAGATGGAAAACATGGGTGTATGTCGGCGTGTTTGTATGTGCGTCTGTGCATTCGTGTTTGTGTACGTAGCCATGGGCATGCATGGGACAGCACTATTCAAGTTATTAATTCTGAGCTTCATTAAATATTTTAGTTTAGTTTATGTTGGTGTAAATTATCATAGTTTAATATAATAGTTTTTCAAAATCATTCAATTTTTTCCCCAAATTTGGTGTAAGGTTGTGCTTCAAATTTGTTTCACTTACCGATGACACTATCGCTCTATGGCGTTTGTTTGTGTTTGCTCAAGTTAACTGCATGTTTGAGGTTCGGAGCAGGCGTACATTTGTCTCACCACGTGGCCTGTGTGCGTGTGTGTGCGTCTGCGTGTGGGATGTGCAACGCAGGCGTGCGTCTGTGCAACCGTGAGTGCGCTTGTACGTGGGTGTGTGCGAGTTTACCATTTTTGGACGCGCGCCCATGTGCCGCGTGTATTTCTCTCCCGCCGGCACTGCTGTAGCGTACAGATGTGAGTGGAGCCCTCAATTTCAACGTTGGGAGCTGGGAGCTCTGGGGAGGAGATTCCTGGGTAATGGGAATGCTGTCCCACGGAATGCCCCTGAAATATTTCCCCCCTCCCCGCACTCCAGTGCCCCTAACCTCGCTTTATGCATGCGAGACGTGTGATGGGAGTCTTTGCTAAGAGCCTGTTGACCCCATTGAACGCCGTTCCACACTCCGTGAGCCGTTTTCTGTCAATCGTTTGCGACGGGACTATTAATTTTGCAACCGCCGACTGCTCCGTTGTTTAAGTGTGATGTCTTCTCTTCCCGTTTGTTGCCTAACTCGCACCGATGTTACTGAATTTCAAAGCGCCGTGCTGTGGAGTTTGTGATTGTGGTTTCCAACATCTTGAGCACATATTCTTAGGTTTTTTCGGTAAAGTCACGTAGGTAAACAATTAGAATTAATAAAAGTAAAATAAAAATGAAATAAAAATCACGGCGTTTCGGAGGCAACACAAGCTTCCGTCTTCAGGTGGAACCGTCACAGCACGCTTGCTGTATCTTACTTGCTGTGACGGTTCCACCTGAAGACGGAAGCTTGTGTTGCCTCCGAAACGTCGTGATTTTTATTTTATTTTTTATTTTACTTTTATTAATTTAAATGTAAATTTTTTACCTACGTGACTTTACCGAAAAAACCTAAGAATATGAATCCTTGCAGTCACGAAAGCTTCAAATCTAGAATCTTGAGCACAGTCAGGCTGTGCGTTATCTGTAAATTGTTTAAAAAGGTTTTGCTTGGTCAGCTTAAAGCAGCTTAAAGGAGTTAGTGGTGAACAATGTTAGTGTTTGTGAGGTTGCAAGATCTCATGGTGACTTCTGTTTGGGCAAAAAACAGTCGTGCTGTATTGTGGAAATTTGCTTGCATGAAATATTTATTTTAGTTTACCAAAGGCTGGGTTCTTTTGTAAAGACACTGCATTTTTTTGCTACTAAAGTACATGACTAGCTGGAGGTGTTCTAGATGAAATGTGGTTAATATTTAATTTCAACTCTTGCCGTGTTGGCGAAAAAAAATCCCTGGCAATTATGTTTTGAATGGAAGTAGCATAGCTGGGGTTGTCAGCAATATTTTGTGAGATTTCACAATTTCGCACATGTGTGGTTTACTGTAGCGTGCATATTCTCTTCGTTTATCTTTATTGCCTGGAGCTAGTGTGGGTTATTTGAACAAATCGTGTATAGTCACACGCTTACAGGTTTTCTCTGTCCTGGTATCATTGAATGGGCTTAAGGAATTTTTGGGTGACAGTGAATTTACAGGGTCAAGGTGAAGGCTAATCCTTTACGCACTGCATGTCAACTTGTAGCATAATACAGATGTTTTTAGTCATGGTAAATATTGGCAATGCATGCTTTCTCAGGTTGAGGATAATATGCAGGGCTAAAGGGTGCCCTGAGTCTTTGCGTGTTTTCACAGTTTATTTTATGGCCAGCGCCTACGTTTTGAGTTACAGTATCTCTGTTTGGATTGAAAGTTAGCATTCAGGTAAGCACAAGAGCCTGTTTTTTGAGTATTTGCTGCAGGCTACACATCTGCAATTTATGGCTACAGTGTGATTTACAGCACAGAAGTTACGGTTACTTATGCAGTAAAACTGTAATGATATAACATGCAGGGGCATGAATGCGTGAATGTGTAGGAGACAATGACTGATTGTTTCGTGAAAAACGAACGTGTGTGCGTGTGCCGGACCGCGTGTTTGTGTGCGTGCGGTACCGTGTGCGTGCGCGTTCGTCTGCTGTTCAGATCGTGTCCAGTTTCAAGGCCACGACTACACGCGCCGTCTGCCAGCTGCAGAAGGAGTACGCCGGACACCGTGACGGCCTCTGGGATGTGGCCGCCACTCGCATCGCCCCCGTTGTGCTCGGCACTGCGTCTGCCGGTGTGTGCCATCATTTCCAATCGCTCTTCCAATGCTTTCCAACTTAGGTTGAAAGCATGTATGCGTTAGCTCTGTCCGTCTACCTATCCGTAATGGTGAGGTACGACAACTCTTGTGAATATGGTACAAAAATAATGTACTTGTAGTACCCGGTTGTGTTGCTGTTAGGGGACCCTATCAGATATCGGTCAAACTGATAAAAGGGTTTGATTAAACTTGAAGAAACAAACCAGAGCGAAATATTACTGTGTAGAAATGTGCAAACGCATTTATCTTTCACAGCTACTTGTCTACTTCTGTCCTGCTAAATAAATACATGTTGAAAAGCATTACATAATATGGGTGTTGTATGATTTATAGCTTGGCTCATTTTACGTTTTCCCTACACATTTAGAAACATGCGTTTACACTATTTAGATTATTTTTCTGCTATAAATGTCCAAATGATAAGCCACTTTGTTGAGCTATCATTTGTGGCCAGGTTGGTTTTGAACAATAAGTTAATACCTCGGTGGCCTTTGCCTGGTGGGATGGAGATGGTTTAGTTTGATTTATGTGTGTTTGGGTGATTTGTTTACCTTTCTTGTACTTTGCACGCCTGTCATGTTTTTGTATTGTTTGTTGTAACATTCTTACCCGCCATAACTGAATATCTTTTTTTCAAAATGGAATTGCTATAGCAGTGTGCCTGGAATCCACATGATTGTGGATTAATTTTTTCTCTCGTACATTTTTTAATTAGGTATTTTGTAAATACGAAATCAAATTTCGTATTTTTGAGTGGTATTTTGTTTTATCCAGCATCTTTCATGTAAGCAGGCCACCTAATATTGTATTTCTATGATGATGACGGGCATCTCTTTTCAAATAGACTTTTCAGCACGTTTATAAATGTGTGGAGGAGGGTGGCTTAAGTAGCATAATTGGGACGACATGGTGATGTGTCACCACTGATAATTTTCTTCATATGAGACTTATAGAAAATTGACTTATAGTGGGAAAGAGTGACTTGTAGTTTTCTCTGCCTAGCTGAGCTAGAAAACCATGGTAACTCCCCGTGTCGTTATTTGAACAACAGTCACCTGGATAGACTTGCTCCTGCCATAGAAACGTGACATTTTTACCAATGGTTCAGGGCAGTTTATGGAACATGGGAAATGATATTAGCCATGACTTTTGTTGTTACTTCTCTTTGAAAGTAAATGTATCGACCTTCTCTCTGATCTGCATTTTTTTCTGTGCCCAGATCACACTGCCATGCTATGGAGCATAGAGACTGGGAAATGTATCTTAAAGTATGTTGGACATGCAGGCTCAGGTACTATGCTCGGTTAAACACACCCTTTGGCAACAGCACACATTACCCCAATTCTCATTAGTTTATCGACCAGTGATTTATTTTTAAATTGGCTACTGTTTTGGGATCACACAGTGATGAGAGCCTGAATTCATGGGTTTTACCAAGAGCCTTGATGATTGTGCGTGACATCCATCTGCGCACGCGCACACACACAGAAGAGTCACCTTTTGCCACTAGGTCACGGTTATGTCACCGCGTGAGTGCCAGGCGAGATGTGTTATGATCACGTACATACACACGTGCACAAACACAAAGATAATCATCCTAAAAACTCAGAGCTGTTGAGACAAATTATTTCGAGAAGCCATTAAGACTTCTACAGAACATAAGGAGGTGGTGTGGCAAGAACCACACCTTGAAATAATTGCTCATTGCTGGTGTTTATACACCACACCAGGTACTTCTGAAACAAGTATGACCTTGTGGAAGCCAAGGAAAGGGTCATTACCACACGCCACTATTATCCTTGGCCAAGAATTGAACCCAGATCTCTGGGTTTGTAGCACAGTAGCACATGTGTGCAAACAACTGTGCAAACAGCTGCATCACCACTCCAAAATTACGCACACATGCGCGTAGGGACTCTATAAAAAAAATGTTTTTAGTTAATCTTTCATTCTTTTGCCAAGTACTGTTCTCAAACTGCTGTTTTTAGAAGAGCAGCACTGTAATTATGTTTGTGACTTGGCAATGCATTTAACATGTAAATGTAATTTATTATTGAACGTCATGTGTTATTGGTCAGGAATAACATTTTTATAAACGCAAAATTTTAAAACAATGTAGTTAATGGGTAGAGCATATCTTAACTTCCCTTGTTGATGCAACATGATAGTGAGTAGGACATAAGATCTGCTTGGCAGTGTCAACGGAAAATTTGCAAGACTGCAGCGAACATGGACAGTGAATTTTTTCATCGGCATGGTTCATACAAAGTTATGCTACAATTGCCACTGTTTTTCACGTATAACAATCTACCGTTCAATGTATAGTTGTATCAACGCCACAAGCTTAGTGTGGGAATTTGTTTTCGAGAAATGTCTAATTTAGAGAAAAAATTCTGCAAATAATGACATTTGAATTGAACCGTTGGCTAGAATAGGGGGTGATTTATTAACTGAATTTTTGCTCTACAGTAGTGCATATGTACTCACTTTAGATTACTTTGCTTTCACAGTGCATGTTGTTTGGTGAAATTACCAACTGGTAGCTTGCTAAAATTGATGTTCAACTTGTCATTTTAAATGGAGTTGCAGAGCTGGAATAATTGTACATCTTGGTTTATTTCGAATTTCACAAAATGGTCTGTTGTTTGTTTATGTGTATAGTTTATGATTTTTTGCCAACATTTGATTAGTGATCCATAAATACTGTCAGAAATTAGAGTTAATGGTGCACATATTCTTAATTTGTGTTGTGTGCAGTTGTTTATTTTGACAGCAGTGTTGGATTCATAAAAGTGACTGGGTTTCTCATTATATTTTGTTTTTGTTCCTATTGCCCCACAGTTAATTCTATCAAATTCCATCCAACGGACCAGCTGGCTCTGACAGGTAACGAACAACACGCACACGTGCAGCACAGACACATACAGAAATATGGCATAAGCATACGTGAATGTGCTCGAAGCTAAAAGGTCCTCTTTTTAGCCTTTTAGGTTGTACAGGTGAGCATTGTTAATAAGCTTGCTATGATTCATCAATGAAAATGATTTCTTACTCTCTCAAAAAAAATTGAATTATTGATGTATGAATCGGTTATTTTAGTTTTATATACACAGAGTATGTGAGTAGTTGATGTAAAATCTGCAACCGCTGGATTTTACAAGCTATGCAATGGCAAAAAACCCCATCGATTTGTGAATCCATTGGCCCAATGGGCTTAGCCTGAATTAATTGAATTGTGGAGCCGTGAATTGTTGTGATGCCTCGGTGTTGGTGAGTACCTATTAAGGCCATCACCGATGATAGCTTATCTAATTGCAATTATGGCACATTTCAACGGCCACTGGGAAGTGGGCCAGCTCGGTTAGCTGAGCCGCCTTGAATTCCAATGCCAGCCTTACCGGGCCTATCTAATCTGGGTGCTTGGGGCCCTCTTTCTCATGTGCAGAAGCGTAGAGCACAATTGTCACATCACGGGGCCAGCATGGAAGGGAAACACACGGGCAATAGAATTTTTATTGTGACTCTCGATTTCGAGGCCTTGTTTTTGTAACAAAAAAAAGATGATTGCCTGGGGTATCCCGACCTAATCCAAGCCTGCATTAAACTTTGTTTTAATTATTTTTCACAATGGCTTCCTTCTGGCTGTGGATGTTAGGAAGTGGTATGATTCAATCCCATTGAGCTTATTGTCCGTGAAGCATTGGGACAGCATCTCAGCCAATCCAGAAGAGCCGATGACCATTCCTGGTCAAGCGAGCCCACTCTTCATTGGTTGTTGGAACATTGCAGAGGTGATGCGGCTAACCCAAAAAACCTGGCAAATATTTGACGTACGTTTGGAGAAGCCCTTCAATGTTTGCGTTGAGATTAAACTATCTCTTCTGTCAATATGTTTCCAAAATTAGATATGTGTTTCTGTGACTGGCGCATGTTATGAATTTGTGAAGAAGACCACACTGTGGCATTATGAGTAAAGAGTAACTTGTGCCCTGTTTAGTTTGCGTGGGTGACGCTGCCTCCTGTTGTGTCAACAGCATCGGGCGACCACTCTGCGCATGTGTGGCGTTACCTGGTGCAGTTGCCGTTGACCCAGACCAGCATCGACTCAAATGTACGTCCCTGACAGCTCGACGCCAAGTGACATACACAATTTGGCCAAATTTCCAGTACCTCGGAGTTTTAGTTATGTTTACAGTGGTAACTGATTAACAGGCATAGGTCTAACTTGGGACCACTAAGCAATCTAGCTCTCTTTCATAAGCGACCTGGCCATCACAAATGATGGCTCCGCGAAGTGGCTTATCATCACGTGGACATTTATAGCAGCCAAATACTTTAAACGCATGTTGATTCTAAATGTGGAGGGAAAAACTGGAGGACTCGGAGGAAAAATGCACACCCCCATAGGGAGAGGGACATGCAAACTCCAAATATACAGGTGTCAAGAGTTGGGATCGAACCCACGACGTTCTCCATACCAGGCGAGGTAGTTAACATATCACCACTGTGATGCCCCTTGCTACCACTGATCCCCCAACGCTCTCTTATCTGGTAACATTTTTGAAAAGCATTAATACAAATCCAAAACACTCTGCTTGGTTGTCGGCCTTGACGACGACCAGAAGACGACGAGGCCACTCCCCTGCGCTACGCGGCCCAATCGTTGCTCTGTCCCTCGTTTCCACAGCCGTCGGGAGAGGACGAGGTTGACGCGTCGGACAAGGATGAGGCGGAGGCGTTGGACGCGGCGGAGGCGGCAAGCGAGGCGGCGCTGACGGTGCGCGCTCCCGTCACGGCGCTCAAGGGCCACCAGGGCGTCATCATCGCGGCCGACTGGCTCGTCGGGGGCAAGCAGCTCATCACTGCATCGTGGGACCGCACAGCCAACGTGTATGACGCAGAGACCTCCGAGCTGCTGCACTCGCTCACAGGTGGCTACTGCTGCGGGCCCGCCCCCCCCCCGCACTTGTGAGTGGTCCGCAATGTCTCCTGCCTGTGGTCTCTAAATGACACTTTCCCTGGGAAGAGAATGGTGGATGGTAATGGGGATACATAAACGTTTTTTGGGTGAGATCACGTTATTTATAAATGTGTCGTAACCCTCCACCACCCGACACAGCCAATCAGCAAAAAAGTGTCATGTTGACAAAAGACAAATAGTTCGCTACTTTAGCCCACCGGTGTGTTGAAGAGTGAAACCACAACATTTACAATTTTTGAGTACGACGTTTCGCTGGTAATTGCATCCAGCATCATCGGGCAATTCGCCAGAATGGTGAGGCTCTGCTCTTGCTCCCGGTCTTAAATAGAGCAGCAGCAGGGTGACGTCATCATTTAACACATTTATAAATAACGCGATCTAACCCAAAAAACGTTTATTATGAATAATATTGGTCGCGAAAGTCTATGTGTTAAACTGGGGATACATTAAGACGGAATGAGTGAGAATGCGTGTATGTGTGTGTGTGCCATTGAGACACACACACACACCCAATGGCGGAGCCAGGATTTTCAGGTGGGAGGGGGGGGGCAACCCCTCCAGCAATGAAAAGGACTTGTCCCTTGCTTTTTATTCGACGCGTGTGCGGCGATGGTGCAGCCATTGATCGGGGGTCGAATTCGAACCATGTGTGATCGGCATTGCGCCAGTTGAAGGTATGTCTTCAGGGAAGTCGTGTACTGTATACGCAACTGCAAGCAATTCTGAGTCGCTTATAACTGCTTGGCTGTTACTTATTGTCAATTATGGACTATTGTCCTATCATCTCATAGAGTCCCTGGCACATAAATAATATGCTACACAGTGGCAGTGGGGGTCGCAAAATGCCGATTTATTACTAATAAACCCCAATGATCCGATCGAAATGAGGGATTTCGATCGGATCATTGGGGGGCACGTGCAACCCCCCCCCCACTGGCTCTGCCAGTGTACAAACCCCCACCCCTTTGTGTGCCGTGCTGGCCTAAATAGGGGCTCGCAAACAGCACTTGCCCCAACAGTCTCAATTTGTGTTTGTCTATATCTTCATATCGAGACGACCAAATGTTTAACCAACCTCTTCCTATGGTTCAACGTTTGGTCGTCTCCATAGAATACACACCTTCTCAAGACAAACTAATTTGTGAAAATGTTTTTGCGCCAACGTGGTGTGCCGTGGATTATGGGAGGAAATATCCGCACTTCCAAAAATAGCGATGCGTCCAAAAATGTGCTGATTGCTGGGAGAGTGTGGACTTGCGGCTAGATTAATCTGCAAAAAAAATAGCGGGTTATAAGGTTTAGAGGTATTTTTTTGAGATTCAAATGGTGCAAAACTTGCATCTGGGTCTATGTCAAAATATTTTTTTAGAATATTTTTTTTTTAGACTTCATAGACAAATAAAAGTGAAAGCAATATTATTTTTTACCAAATAAATCACATCAACACTGCCACTTCTACAGTTCACAGTTTGTGGTCAGCAAAGCATTTTCAATCTTGCATGGATTATGGGGGCAGTCACGAACAGCCAATAATCCGTGAATGACAGAAATTCTAGATTATTGCAGTTGTGCTGTACTTTGTGTGATGACTAAACGTAAGCACTGAAGAGCTAAAGTTAACCGGCTGTGCATGGTTCTGGCTACAGCACCCCTCTTACCATGTGGCAAGCTAGCATTAATAGGTGCTGGCTAACACCACTGCTTTCCAGCTGCTGACATAAGGATAAACGGCGGCTGTTTTTGGTTTCTTTTGTGCGCAGGGCACGATCAGGAGCTGACGCACTGCAGCACCCACCCGGCCCAGCGCCTGGTGGTGACGTCCTCTCGCGACACCACCTTCCGCCTGTGGGACTTTCGTGATCCCTCCATCCACTCGGTCAACGTCTTCCAGGGCCACACCGAGTCAGTATTTGCCTCCCCTTCTCCGTTGTGTAGTTTCTCGCAGAGGCGGAGTTGTCATTCTAAAGCGCTGTTGTGTAACGATATCATCCGGTGGCATTGTTCGGGTCTCTCTTATCAAAATATTGTAGATGTTTGTCTGTTGCACTTGAGTCAATCTCATCATTAGCCCAGTACATAGCGTGCGGTCTTTTGTTATAAAACGTAGGTATTGGCGCTGAGCCGTAACCTGAATGAAGCACAATCGTTTTCGATGGATTTCTTTTGTGCATTCACTGCTGACTGCGCAGAGACGATAAAACGCATCGCATGTCAGGACCTTGTTCTTACAGTCCACATTCTAAGTGTTGTTTGGCTGCGCGCTCTGACAAGGCCTATCAGCCTTCCCGAGCCACCCGGCCACCCCTGTCTCTAACATTGGCGCGCTGTGAATTGCGCCACCGAATGTATTTTGGAGATTGCTCATTGCCCCTAAGGAGCACATGTTTGAGCAATGCAGATCCATTTGAAGGTAATTCCTACTCTGTGGCTTGCATCCCAAACTAGCACACTACCTGTGTGAGTCACGAGCTTAATCTGTTGGGTCTGCCTTTGCTGCTGATATGGGCCCTCCCTATAATGTATGTGTGCGCTTATACACACACGCACACGCGAGAGTATTTTAATGATGTGCACCCTTGGAGTCACATTGCAAAATAGCGCTGGCACATAACTTAATTTTTAGTTTTTCTAAAGAAAAATAAATAAACGGTTGCCTGGGTTTGGAAAATTGTGCCTTTTAATTATAGCAGATGTTACACTCAAGCACTTATATGCGGTGCTTAGATTGGGTACGGCGGCACTAATGGCGTGTGCTGTCGGTGCAGGTTCATTAAGTAAGACGTATTGACACTTCCCGGTATTCCGTGATGTGCACGTGCGCGCCCCGGTGCTGCCTCAGGTGCAGTCGCGGCAGTTGTTAAACTGGGTCATCCATCTGCCTCTGTCGCCAGGATAATGGCGTCGCGTTTATCGCGGATTCGTCATCGGCGTACCTTCGGAAGGGAGAGACTGTTGTTATCCCCGCAAATTTGTCGAACGTGAAGGTTTTGCCCCAGAACATGCTGCTCATGTCAGTAGATGTGTAACCGCCTGTCGATTTTGTTGGTGCTTTCAGACCAGCTTCTTCATGGTGGGGTGAAATGTCTCTTGGAGATTACCCAACCTCTACCCCACCATGAGTGGTCATTTACATATGAAAACATCACTGGCTTCTTTCTAACACAACCTTCAGTTTAACACGTAGGCTTTAGCGACTCTGGCTGTCCGCCTGATGATGACTGTTGTAATTACTGGTGAAACGTGGTATTCTCATTGTAAATGATGTGGGTTTACTCTCCAACACACCAGTGTGCTGAACTAGTAACTAATTATCATGTTTTGTTTAAATGACAAACCTTACTAATTGGCTGTGTCGGGTGGGGGCGGCTATAACGACACATTTATACATACGCGATCTAACCCCAAAACCTCTATTGTGGATAACACAACCTTGGTTTTTCAAAGATTTGTATGTTTATGGTCAATAATGAAGCTCCAGAGTGTTTTTTATTATAACGTGGCTGACGGAGAGACGCGTTGTAGCAAGGTTACGTCATCCGTATATCGTGTTCCACTCACCTCGCCTGCGTGCGTGCGTGCGTGCATGCGCAGCACCGTGACGTCGGCCGTGTTTGCATCGAGTGAGAACGTGGTGTCCGGCAGCGACGACCGCACCGTCAAGGTGTGGGACCTGAAGAACATGCGCTCGCCCATCGCCACCATCCGCACCGACTCCGCCGTCAACCGGCAAGTTCTTTCGCCGCTTGGCGCGGGCATGATTGCGGTGGCTCTTTTAAAATCGAGCAGCCCATTGAGAAAACAAGTCATAGGTTCGCATTCACCTGTCGTTGCCAACTGTTTCTTTTGTTGTTCGAGCAGAGAGAGCGAGAAAGTGATATGTACACGTTGTTCCTCTGTGTATACGCGAGGCTGCAGTGTGCAGCACAGGCCTCAAGAATGTACATTTAAAAGTATTACAGAGACATTCGCCAAAGCGTTTGTCGTATATTTCAACTTCTACCCAATGCTTAATCTGCTCGGTCGGGCAGACTGCAGAGCCTTTCCTTCTTTCCTTAACGAATGCCACACCAAGCAGCAGCTTACTGGTACCCCCCTCCCCCCACTGGTCCCTCCTCAGTCATATATTCATTTCATAATGGGATCACAATTCCAAAACAGAAATCGTAAGACTCACCCAAAATATTTTAATTCGGCAATATTCGTAAAACAGCTCCTACATGCAAAATCCCTAAACTGCGCTGGGTTATCTTAGAAACATTCGTTTAGATTATTTGGCTGCTATAAAATTCCACATGATACACTTAATTGAGCTATCATTTGTGGCCAGGTCGCTTCTGAAAAAGAGCTACATAGCTCAGTGGGCCTTACCTAGTAAAATAAAAAAAAATAGTTTAGTTTGTCCACTGGGTGGCAGGGTAGGATCAAGATTAGCAGCTTGGCCTTGGGTCTCAATTTCCAGAATTGTTTTTCTCCCGTTTCAGCCGACCACTGTGCTGTGATCATTGCCCACTCGCAAGCTCTTGCTGAGTGTGGATGTTAATTTGGCCTCCTGCTGATCCGTTGATTATCGGAGTTAACAATGCCACAATGAACTGTGTGCACGAGTTGGCCATTGTGCGAGGGTTTTGTGTCATAGTTGAATAGACACGTAACAATCTCTCAGTTCATAGAACCCATTTAATTTGTCACTGAATTGTGCATATCTAAATCTACGGTTTACTTTGTAGGCAAATTATATGGAAAGTATAGGCCAATATTAAAATTAGGCTAATGTAGCAGACAGAACTGTACAAGTGTAATAGAAAAAGCAGGAAACAATACAAGTAAAAATAGAAGTATAACTAATGTATTCATGAATCGCATCGTGGCAATTCATCAAATCGCTTAGCAGGTAAGTTCTTAAATGCGCATAAAAACGACAGTGTTCATTCCAATTGTCACATTACAAGCAAACCTCATCTGTTTGTCCTTAATGCCGTTGTGGTGTTTTGGAACAACAGAGATTACCCGTTTTTTGCAAAGAGGTTAACTTTTGTTGTGTTTGAAAATTGCCGGTTTTACGCACACTAACATGGGCACGTCCAAGCCACGTTCCATTAACGCTTCACACACCACTAACATTGCACGAGTTTGCGAGGTGTTTTTGTTTTTCATTTGCAATAACATGGCATTTGTAAACACAACCAAGCACATAACTAATGTTGCTTTTATGTTTTATATTTGAATGGTTCTACACAAATAACACATTGCCGTAAAGTATAGAAAGACACGTGAGCTTAGATTTGCCGCACCTCTGATTAGCGGGGTTGGCTATGTACGGTGCGAAGGAAGTGCGACATACACACACATGCAGATGTTTGGATATGATGGTCATACGTAGATGAGCTATGCTCATTCTGATAACATTAATAGAACCCTCACTTAAGTGGCTGAGTAGCCTAATGGGCAGTGCCCTTTTCTCTGCATCAGATTTCACGGATTTGATTTAACATATTAATTTCCTACATCAATACTCCTTCAGTTTCTGCCAGAGAATGTACGGATGTTTGAGTAAAAAAAACCGGTGGTGTCATTTTCACGATTGGGCCAGTGTATATTCGTGGTATATCTTAAATTCCATCTCGGAAGTAAAATAGTAAAATAAAATGATTACTTATTTATGTTTTTCAGGCGTCTATATAAATATATTTTCAGCAGGCAAGATCCTCAGTAAAGCAAGATGCAACCCAAAAGGCACATTTTTCTTGTCGATATGCACAAAAAATGTGTGTTTTGCTGTGCAAATTAATTTTGAATCTTCATTAATGAGATAAAATACTTGAACATCATAGTCAAGGCATGCTCTAGTCGTGTCACTGCAACGCTGCTCCCATTCTTTTGTATAAGATATGACAAGAGCACACTTGACTGATTTTAAGTAAAATCTTTACTTAAAACCTTTCGTGACTGCAGGAATTCATATTCTTTGGGTCTTTCGGTAAAGTCACGTAGATGGCTTCAGAGAAAATAACGAAAAACTACGACGTTTCGATCGCTTGTGTTGCCTATCTACGTGACTTTACCAAAAGACCCAAAGAATATCATTTAAAGTTCTTGTTTTCCCATTAATGAAGATGAAAACACGTTGAGATAGCCTGGAACGTATTGCATCTCTATTTAAATAAAGGACATCAGTTACAAAGAAACAATCATAGTTCGCTCGTGAATTTAAATCAAAAGGATATGTATATAAAAATACACATTGCATCTCACCAACCACACATTTGTCCAAATTTATTCTTACACAAGCTGTTTACTTATCGAAGACCATGTCGTCAAGTGGAAGTGACATTGAAATTAATTGGAGCAGCTTGTGCACACTGGTTATTGGCAGCACATTAGGGTCTTGTACAAACTGTGGTGACTGCAAACAGAGACACCCACACGTTATTTGCAGATTGCTTTCCGCTGTGGAGCGATTGAAATGTCAATAATTTAGTAGGCAGAAAAAAAATGAAATGCACACAGGTATCTTTTGTTAATGCACTTCATCCGTGCAGCATTTCAAAATGATCAGAGCTATAGTTGACTTACACAATGATAACAACTCAATTATTGTTTACCGCAGACGACCGCTGTATGCATTATAGGATTTGATCAGCCGTTTCATGCCTCTTTTTTTCCGACGTTATTCAGTTTCCGTAGCTTATACGTCGTTTCCAAACACAGCTGTGCACAGGCCCCTGGAAAGGTCGTCAATGAATTGGCATTTGTTTAGTCTTTTACTGGGTAAACACATGCATGGACAGAGGGGGGGCGGTCACTTACAAACCGGGTCATGGCGTCCCAGTGCAACTGTGGTAAGGAGCTGTTCGGGACGATACCTGTATGCAGGAGCTGAGAGCACGTTGAAGTCGTGTCGAAAATTAATGGTTGCCCGAGGCGCTGGGATGATTAGTTGTCTTGAGTTATCTTTAGACTAGGGACATTGTGAACACACATGACAATTATATAATCAATCACAATTTTATTTAAACTGATTGAATGGGCATGAATCGTGGGGCAGCTGAAAATGTGTTACATTATGGTTATTTGAATTGAGTGTCAGAATGGCTATGAATTTCAGCACCATTTTTAGAAAGCTATATTTATTACCGACGACGATTTTATCACCCAGAATGCATCAGTTCTCAGAAGATAAGCGGGGTTGAAACTGGATGAGCTGTTTACATGTGCAAACAGGTTGTTGTATGTTGCGGGGCTACATGATCAGCAGCAGAGGGCCGTGCTGCTAGAAAATATGTTGAACTGTACTATGCTCCCACGTCTATGCTCCCCTTTCATTAACCGACACTGATCAACGTGATGACGTACGGTCAAATAACCCCCATAACCTCTGCATGGCCCAAGCACAGCCGTCGTCCAGCAGCGAATTGACAAAGGGCTGTACATATATTGATCCTATTTTGTTTGCATCCGTATTTATACAATGTTGATGTCTCTCCTGCGGTCTGTTTAACCTGATCCCACCTCTCAGGCTCAGTGTGTCACCCACGCACAAGATCATTGCGCTGCCTCACGACAACAGGCACGTGCGTCTGTTTGACATGTCTGGCGTTCGCCTGGCTCGTTTGCCAAGGAGCAACCGGCAGGTAAGAGTAATAACAATAACGATCATGATGATCATGAGCAAGTGTGATTCACATCTTATGATTTGACCCATCTCCTAATTGCCCTTTTCACTCTTTTTTTCACTTTTCACTTCTGGTGATGATGATGATTATCATTATCATCATCGTCATTAGTGTTTTCACATGTGCAATCAGCACGAGTTGCCTTCACCTTCACCTCTTCGGATCTTTTGCGGCCTTCTCTTGTTGGCATTGTTAGATTTTATTTGGCCAGGTCTCTCCATCTGGTCCTCCTCGGTCCTTCTCGTCCATCTTCTGTGTGTCGGTTGCATTGCATCCATTTTCACAGTCACCTCTTTGCTGTATCCATCGTTAGTAGATTTGTTGAGGAACCCTGCTATTGGGAATATGCTCATGGCACATGTAAGTGCACGCATGGTGGAAGTGTTAATTCACGTAGGTTATCAACGGTGCCGTCAAAACTAAACTGTTCCCGTTGCTGTCACAGCTGAATAGTCTCAACTTTTCACATTTTCCCCCTGGACATGTCACAGAGCCAACTGCTTTACGGTTCCCATGCCCTGTGATCACCTGAAGTAAAATTTAATTGAAAAGTGTGAAAGCAGGCGGGGTTAAGAGCCCAGAGATGGTGCGCTCTGGTTATGGTTAGGGGCTGGGATAGGGTCAGCTCTAGTGGTAGTTTGGCTTGTGTACGGTTAAGGATAGGATCTGGTTGGGTAGTTTCACGAGAGTTTGGGGTTAGGGTTAAGTGTTTGGTTAAAGGTACAGATGGGATTGATACCATATTGGAACAACTGTATGACCCGAGTCGGATTAGGGCTATGGTCTGGCTGGGTAGTGTCATTCGGGTTAGGGGTAGGATTAGGGGCCATCCATTTAATCCACGCAGAAACGATCAAGGATTCATAATATGAACGTGTTTAAGCAAACAGTTCACCGCCGGACTATCTAACTAATTTGTAGGCCGATGTAGACAAATTATTATTGAGGCTTCACCCCCCACCCCCGCTTCCTATGCGTACGTACATTGTCAGTAGACATACGTACACATTTGGGTTAACCCCCCCCCTCGCCCCACCATGCGTACGCACTAAAAGGATGGCCCCATCGAGTACATCTGGGGTTTGGTATCTGTTCATACGATTTGGTGTAGGACTATTATTGTGGATGCAAAGCATAGTTAAGAGTTATGGGTGAGGATAGTTTATGTTTGGCGAGTGTGATTCACCTCTTGTGATTTTACCCCCCCCCATCCCCTAATTGCCCTTTTCGTTTTCACTTGTGCTGCCCATAGCACTTCTAGTGAATGTGATGCACATGTGTGTGCTTGTGCGTGCAAGCTCTGCCATGTGTACGACGCGTTTTAAGTGAAGGAATAACTCGTCAAACAAGTTTGCGTTTTGTCTTACATTTGTATCATCATCATGAATATTTAATGTTCAGTTCTGGAGCCCGTTGAGACCAGTTTTCTTGCAATATAGACAGGAACGAACAGGGTTCGTTAGTGCAAATTTAAAATAACGATTGCAAAATTGAAAATGTTGCAAATCATAAACAAGTGTGGAAAATATTCAGATAACATGGGGCTAATCGAAGTAATTTATTGTTAAGTGAAAAGTGTTGTGTAAGATTTTAAAAGTGGAAAGATGTAATGAATTTGAATGTTCTAAATCTAAATCGTTTGGGTAAACAGCATTAGGAGTGCGATCCCCAGAGTAGCCAGCAGGGGATATAATAATCACTGGCAGTGTTTTTTTCTGAACTGTAAAAGAATCCGAATTTCTCACAGCCACAGATTTAGCAGATTTTAGAATTTCTCCCGAAGTAAAGCAATGACCTCGACTTGTACACATGCAAGGCGTTCTTAAGCACCATGTACTTCCACCGTGTGGCTTCTGAATTTATGCTTAGGCGCGATTAGAGCCGTACTCTTCACATTTTGCCGCGTCTTAATTATTGAGCAGCTGCATGCTTTTAACAAGCGGCAGGTCACAGCCCTGGACTGCGCGTAACCAATAGATGGTCTGTTAATGACACCAACCAGAGTAAGTGCTGAGAGAAGGCATTTAGTCTGCTCGTCTCGCTTGAAAAAAACTCCGTTTGTGTCTTCTGTCAAAATGAAAATTCTGGGAAACGCTGCTCGGGTTACCGTTTGGTGCTTTGTGCTTACAGCAGTGGTGGTGGATATGTGGAGGGGGGGGTATTGTGGAATAAGTAGAGTAGTGAACGGCGTCAGACTGGCAGGACTCATGTTCACCGTCACACAGACACAGCAGCATTACCCTGCACGTGGGAGTGCGACAACGACTATTTGAAAAGCAAAACCCGGCAATTAACGGCTGCGTGATTGTCACATGTTGGCAGCACAGCTTTCACAGTTTCACTTGCAACCCACACTGCTCAAAGCCCATCCTTGCCTGCAAGTGAAAACTTTCGTAGACAGGGTTGCATATCTTTCCCCACTCCAATTAATGCCTCATCCCCATGGCAAGTGGAGTCGCCAAAATCAGACTGGGTTGACCCTTGACCAATGAAGGAAGTAACTGCCACTGATGGTTTAAAGATGGGGTGTGCAACCTGCAGGGTGTGGCATGTTTTTTTTATATAACCCGCGAGCACCACGGGTACATGCTCGCTGAGCAAAGTCTGTTGGGGCTGTTCACCGCAAACAGGATATCGTGATGTCCGGCTTATGAACGTGACAGCTCGTGGGAGCTAGGAGATTCCGAATTCCAGTGTGGTTCATGCTTGGAAAAGGTTGCACACCCAATGGTTAAAAGCGTGAGGATGCATCGTTTTACCACCATTTTCTCCTACCCTGGCAATGAGTATTGAGTGCGTGAACCAGCTGTTGACTGGCTAAAAAGTTGCAATTATGATAAGGCTTCACGTGACTTTATGAAAATTGGCTGAAGCGCAGGCTGTTTGTAAATCTCTCGCGAGTGGAACCATGGTCAATTTCCTAGCGACCGAGATGCATTTGTGTTAAGCCACCTGCCATTTTAGGTAGCTAAATGGAATGTAAACAACAACAACAAAAACAACTTTGGCAGCATGGGTGTGGACACGGAACACTTTTCATAAGTATACACACTGGGCAGAGCATGAAACCGGTTCACACACCAGTGAATGGCAGGATTGTCTTTAATGCGAATGAAATCCTCCGGCGTCATAGCTTGTCAACGCTGTAGCTTTGTAGCGTCTTTGTGCCCGTTTCTTGCCCTGAATGTTAAGGTTTATTCCCCCCCCCCCCCCACCTGTGCAGGGCCATCGTCGAATGGTTTGCAGCGCCGTGTGGAGTGAGGAGAACAGCACCTGCAATCTGTTCACCTGTGGCTTTGACCGGCAAGCACTGGGCTGGAACATCAACACCACTGCCCTGATTCAAGAGAAAAAGGCTCCGTAGCATCAACCGCACACCGACAGAGGCAGCCTCTTCTGTCTTAGTTTATTAACGATTGTTGCAACGGCATCCAGTTTATTTTTTGGAGATGAGGTTTTTTTGTGCTTGCTCCACATTTCCATCGTCTTTCAATTTGGGTCCTAGTGAGTGTTGAATCGCATCATAAAACGCCGTTTGGAAAAGTATAATTTCTGCAAAGTGGTAGGGAAATTTGGAAGAAAATCACGCTCGGAACCTGGGTCGCATTAAAATTAACAGAAGTGCACAAGTCAGGGGCCGTTAATTTAAGCCGCATACAAACTTAACTTTAAAGCAGTTGTAATTAGCATATAGAGCAGTGTGGCTTACTATCTGGCGTCTGCATTACTGATGAGGCAGTGCTCCTTGCTCAGATAATTTGCCCACGTTCTGCGTGTCCAGACCGCCCATGGAGTTACCAGTACATTTCCATAACCTCTTATTGATGCCGTATATTTAAGGCGGAACACCCACACACCACATATGCGCGAGTCCACAATTCATTTGACTAATTCGGTACATATTGCAATGTGGTGGTATCATTTTAACACTTAAGTAAAAAAACTGCTCATTTTAGTGAACATCTTGCAGCAATTAAAGCGGAGAGAGCAACAACTGTTGCATCGAATTAGGTACAGTTCACCCAATCGTCAAAAAAAATCTAACCTAACCGGCTTTATTGGCCCAACTGGCTGCAAATCCAACCTTCGCCAAATAATGGATGAGCCCAATGGTTTCTCTTTCACTCAAAAGCAAGTTGTTGAACCCTTACCGCCAAGCTGGCAATTCATCTCCTCGCGAGTCCACGTGGGATGTCTTTCACTTCACATTTTCGTCACGGCAGCTAGGGCTTCACTAATTGTCACTCCACTGAGATCCGTTGGGCCGCGTGTGCGCACTCGTGGGCATCCGACCAAACAACTAAACCTCCTCTCATCCCACCCCACCCCAGGAAGCGCACCTACGGCACACAGGCTGAGGGAGCATTGATTGAACCGCATCTATCTCATCCCGATGTGGCATCGCTACGGTGGTGGTCACACACGGCGCCAGAACTTAAAGCACGGTGAAGTGCGGCGCATTTTGAAAGCTGCGGTGCGAGAGACTCCATTGTGTGAAGCGAGGGGTGCGGCTTGGAGCAATTCATCAGTCATTTTTGAACACCCGCGATAAAATGCAAAGAAATGGGTGTGGAATGCCGGTTAACGTTTCTGCTAATAATATGCGAACGTTACCTTCAGGTTATTATCATGCTCGTTTACCCACAGGGGCAAATGAGGCATAGGATTTTTGAATTGTGACTTTTCATTGAATTGCTTCGGGGGGTGGGGGAGGGCACGGGACAGGGCAAGGTGTGGATTTAATTGTTGATAGTTTGAAAAATGTAACAATTATCATCGGCCATCTAATATTTGGTGTGTGTGCAAACTCTTCACAGACACACACAGGCTTGTTTCTTGGGAAGTCCGATGATATCACATCTCCACCCGCTCGGCTTAATCCACCTTTCATGGCAAATTCCTCATCGGAAGGTCTTGCAGAAGCGGAATATTTACTCAATAGTGTTGATATATTCAGAGATTTCATACGTTATTAGGTGGGCAAGCTCCTAAGTCACTTGTTCAATATGGGTTGAAAACATCAATCACATTTGTTATTTTCTCCAGTCTTAAATACTTTATGATGTATTATAAAGTATTTAATAATATATAATAAAGTAATGTCAAGTGAGATATTACCATCCAGATACAAGCTGAATTCCAAATCTATTCTGAAAGAAATTGCCTTCCGTGTAACATTTTTCAGGATAGCAGATGGGTCTTTAATTTTGAGAAATTATTTTTTCTAAAGCACAGACACTCGCTACTATGGTGTTGCAATTGTGAAAACGGGAGCATTTTCTGTCTCGATGAGAATAGCGTTGCATTCGATGTGGTAACGCATTGGCCAATGTTCTGTCGTAAAATTAACTTGCAGCTCTTAGTGGATTTGTTATTTTCAAGTGGGGTTTCTATTTTAAGTGCAGTTATCGGAGCACATCACAGCCACATATCAGCGCAATATGAACATTATCCATGCTCTTAATTGAAGAGTGTCAACAAATGAAGGTAGTATTCGGTTAACAAAAAAAAAGTTTCTTGTTGAAGAATTCATCATTGCCGTTTGCGGTTGCTCATTACATAAAATAAACCAGTTTAGTGCAACAGTTAGACGATAAACTTCTCGAGTTCATATTCTTTGGGTCTTTCGATAAAGCCACGTAGAAAAAGTTTTGATCGCAACACAAGCAATGGAAACGTCTGTTGACGATTGCTTGTGTTGCGATCAGAACGTCGTGATATTTTTTTTTATTTTTTCTATCTACGTGGCTTTACCGAAAGACCCAAAGAATATGAATTCCTGCAGTCACGAAAGCTTTAAGTCAAGATATAAACTTCTTGAGGTTTGATTATTTTTGTGATGTTTTGATGGTTTTATTGTACATCCCATATAGTGAATGCATTGAGCATGGCTATTACACCAACTTCAGGAAGACTGGGGTTGTGTGGCTGTTTAAGCTGGTGAACGAGTCGGAATATATATAATGGCGCGTGCTATCGCATGCACACACCGCAACGCAAAGTTTATGTACAAATAAGCATTAATATTTATTCGCAAGTGTGGCGGCTTGCCAATAGTTGAATAAGATATAACTATATCACCAAGGTTGTCCCTGCTCGTGTTTACGCGCCCGCATTCAAGGTGCGTGGGTTTGAGAGTAGCCTGGATTGGATGCATGGGGTGGTTGTGCATCCCGTGACCTGTTGCGTGAACAATGTGATATCCCCTTCGAATGTGCGATTGCATCTGTCTTATTCATCACTGGCCCTCTGCATTTTCGCTTGCACACCCCGACTTGAAGGATTAAGCGCCCCTCGTGTGGCAGTTCAGCACCGTTTTTACACACGGGAAGAAAAAAACCAACCTGATCCACAATACGCTTTAAAATGAGCCGAAATGGGAAGAGGGAACGACATTGAAACATCTTCCATTTGTACTCAATGTCTCCACAGCTGTTACATGTACATAGAGCTTAACTTTAAACACCGATCCATGCCGACCTGACATAAGCCGCACCCTTTCGAGGGTAGCTGCCGATGAAGATGAGCTTGTGGGCAGGGCAGCCTTGGGTGTTTGGCTTAATCCTGTAAATATTAATCTGCGTTGGTGTCAATGTTTTTGCGATGCTAATTTCCTCGGGACTGAACCGAATGAGGTTGGTGGCAAGACACCCGGCTTGGTTGTGTTCCAACTCCCGAAAGATAAAAGGTGCTGCATCACGTGTCCAAAAACCAATGCTGCTCATTCGCTACTACCATGCTTAAGTGTCAAATTATTACGAGTAAAGGTCCTTTGTCACTATAGTGTTTAGCCTTGCAAGTGCGTATTGCGTAGGAGTTGTCGTCGTGTGTGCAGCTTAACAATATACACGTTTATTTTTACGGCGATGTAAATTAAGATTAATGGAGCCACCCATTTCTCCAGCACGGAATGCACATCCGCCCAGAAAGCACCACCACCACCACTTAGTGTCTTCAGCGGATCCTGTTTGCCGTTCATTAATGGGCGAAGCGAGCAAGCGCTGTGTGCCTATCCCGATTAAGGGCACTCCGTGTCCCCCCACTACCATGGCCAATTAAAGGATAATCTAATTGCCTTTGCGCTCGCGCCCCCCACGGAAAGTCACGAGACGCTTTTGTGCGAACGCGTTGGGCGCCAGCATTGATCGCGTAATATACGGTATATCTATCCCGCGTGCCGTTCGCTGTGAAGCTACAAGTGATTGTACAATGCATGCTTATTGTGGAGCACTTTATGCGTGCGAGAGAAACCTAGTGGTGTTGATGTGACTGCTTTGGTTGGACTGAAGAAAAGACGGAACGAAAATGCACGGACGCTGCATTTGGTTGTAAAGGACTTGTATTTCTACCAAACCAATAAAACATTGAATGAGTTGCCCATGGTTCAGATCTGCAAGCCCTAACGGTCGCCTGTACATTGGGGGCTTAAATTGGTTTTGAATTAACAAAGCATGCCGACTACTGTGGGAGGATTCCAATACAACAGCAACATGTTTCACGTATTCAAACATACTGGCTATTATCAATTTTATTAAACAGCAGCACCAAAAGGTACCATAATATAGGAAATTAGCTCAGGGGTATTTTCTTAAATTTCCTCTTTAAACATAATGCAGTAACTTCAACCAAAAAATGCATTTAATGGATTACAGTTAAAGTAAACACGAGGAAAAAGTTTGACCCAGCGGGCATTTGACCGTCTTGCATTCTTTTTCACAGGTGCATTTATTATTCCCTTTCAAAGCAAAACGAGATTCCATATGTTTTGTAAAGCAAGGACTCATTATGCAGCAATATACATCAAATATGTACATGTGTAAAACATCCTTGCTTTCGAAAGATAAAGGGAATACTTAAAAGATCCATCTTGCAGAGCATTCGCTTTGGGGAGTAAATAATTATTTGGACAATATTTATAATCTCTGGCAGTGCTGCAGAGTTTTCTGAACGCTTAATATTCACGAATGCGGTCAACATTAAAATTTCCAGTTAATTTGTTCACAGTTAAAATTTAAGGAACGTTAAAATCTTCCAATATTCAATATATACACAAACGTAGTGTACCTTAGTAAGATCGGAGCTCAGAAAACCACAGTATGATGGGCAGAGTGCAATTTCATATACCTATGTCACACATGTACAGATAAGTTTCACTTCACCTTTTGCGTTTAACACTTCGAAAGCGGGTAATTTTCATTGGTTCAGTGTGATTACGAATAAAAGGAGGGCTATTGTTGCCAAGTTGGCACACAACGCACTAAAAAACAATCGGCCATCAACATTAAAACTTTTAATTTGGGCGGTGAGTTCTATTTATGGACAAGTGAAGGGCCAGTGGCCACTAATGCCAACCACGAACTGCTGTGGAATGGAAATTAATTTCAAGCAGCTGAGATTGTCTCCTGGAGCCTCATTGGACACAGCCAAGCGCAAGTGGGCAGCAAGCAGGGCTAACAGATCAGACATTTAAATACCACCTCTCTCCAATTCAATCTCCCTTACGTACATATCGCATAATTGGTACAACTTCCAGCCCTTTTCATTGGGCCCAAACCCTGATCATCCTCATGGCTTTTGAGTTCTGAACAAACAGGATAAAACAGAAGGTTACATTATACTGGTAGGAACGAAGTGGACCAGCCTACAATAGATTATATCGTCCGTCCGTGTACCAACATCGCCCCCTACTGCAAACACTTGGCATGACCCTACAAAAACCTTTAGACTCAGCGACGCTTTTACTGGCTAAACAATTGAAACATTCCCTTATAATTCCGAGATAACTTTTAATTAAAACTTTTAAATTAAAAATTAACTCGCAGCGGCCTAAAGCCTACAGCTAGGCCTAAAGCCTACAACTAGGCCTAAAGCCTACAACTAGGCCTCTAACTCTCCCTTCGTATCGTACCCCCGCGTGTGTGAAAGGGAGTTAATGTTTAACAATGTTACATTCCCTCATGTTTTTAAATATAAACATTTAAATTTTAAGCTTTACGTAAAAATTAAAACATTTAAATTAAAAATTAACTCACAGCGGCCTAAAGCCTACAGCTAGGCCTAAAGCCTAGAACTAGGCCTCAAGCCTAGAACTAGGCCTCACACTCTCCCTTCGTATCGTACCCCCGCGTGAAAGGGAGTTAATGTTTAACAATGTTACATTCCCTGATGTTTTTAAATAGAAACATTTAAATTTAAAGCTTTTACATGAATAATTAAAACATTTAAATTACAAATTAACTCACAGCGGCCTAAAGCCTACAGCTAGGCCTAAAGCCTAGAACTAGGCCTCTGTTCGTTCCTACCAGCCCACCCCACAGGGACCTGTTTAAGAGGAATTTGGCTACGTTGCTCGCCTTTGGGACTCGCACAACGTAGGAGAGAGACAGGTTGGTGGATGGGCGCTGGTGAGGGTGTGGGCTGTACCCCAGACTAGAGGTTCCACCTTGTTTTTTTCCCCTCCAGTTTTGCCTTCTTGTTGAGGTTGTTGCTCAGGGAAATCTGTAAGTCGTCCCGAGGGAATTAAAAGTGATCACTTTCAGTTTTTTTGTTGCCATTGCACGATAATATACCCACTCAAAAACAAAGCAGTCAAATAAGTTATCCCCCTTATGGAATGGTGAGGTATTATTGTACCCGTGATAGGTCTCGATTTTTTGTATCTCGGAGATGACAACCCTAACCAACACCCCACCAGGAGCACCAAGGAGCAATCGGCTGCCATGTAACGAAGCCACTGGCCATGACCAAGAGCCACGCTGCTTACAAACAAGCGCGCGCTCCTTTGTACATCGGCCACTTGGTTTTCCTCGTTCAAAAAGTGTGAGCGATAGGGATTTAATGCACGCCCGTGCGCTCTCTTTACACAACTTAAAATGACGGGACAAGATTATTTTATTTGTTAGTGCCAGTCTTTGGGGCAGAAACGGACATTAGGGTAGTGGGGTAAAGGAATGCGGTTCAACGGAGATACTAAAAAGCACACGCTCACTTTTTTTTTACAAAAAGGTACATTTTAAAAAAGCAGGAGCTGTTCAAATGACTAAACTTAAAGGTGACGATTAAAAATCTATATTGAGCACAGGTGAAAAAGTATTTCCATATTGGGCTAAACGAAAAGTTGAAGTGACACGAATGAAGATGCACCGACGTACATATACATTCATTCCAACATCTCTGCACACCTACTAATTATGCAGGGTATCTCTACCACATTAAATCAAACACAGCTTATAAAATGTATGAACAGATGCCACAAAACTGCATTGCAACATTTTGGTGGCAATGCTGTAAAATTGAATGATTTTTTCTTAATTTTTTTTTATTATTTAAACACCCTCTTCTCTTACCCGCCCCATATCCTTCACCTCCCTCTACCTAGGGCTCCGGGGCGGCCCCCCCCCCCGGTTCTGCTTTTGTTCCCTCGACAATACACATTATTCTGGAGGTGCCACCAGCCAGACTCACACCGCGACAGTAAACTGGTCTTGCTCAATGGGTTTTTTGATCCAGGCTCCCAGTCCTGCTCCCTGGAAGCTGAGGTCAAGCTGCTGCTTGGCGAGCTGATAATCGCCGACTTCCAGCTTGGCCATGCTGTACAGCGTGGGGCGTTCCGGCTTCAGAGGTACGCGGCTTTTCAGCTGCACAGGTAAAAAGTAAATAAGAATACAAACAATAATAATTGGCAGCAGCTACACCGGCTGCATCATCATCATCAGCAAGAAGAATATCCACTCAAGCAGCAGAATGTATCTGCTTCCTTCAGTATTAAAGCAGCAGCATCAGCCAGTGGAGTAGCTTTTGAGCATGCAGGCAGGGCAACTGCACCAAGCTTCATGAGGGGTGGGGGGGGACAGATGGAAAGGGGGGGGGGGCAGATGGAAAGGGGTGGGGGGGCAGGGGGGGGCATGTCAAATCATGCACTCGGGTTTATGCCAACCACACTAAGCGACTGACATCAGCAGAATAATATCAATGGCACAATCATGATCAGCAAGAGCAGTATTGATGCTGTCAACCGACTGCTCTTGAAAAGGCCGTCACTCTGTCATTAGCATCCACCTCACCTCACACAGCACGCCGGTAACTCTTGGCCGAAATTTCTGGATCGACTTAATAATTTGAACAAACTCTTTCAGTCCGTATCCAGTGGAAATATTGCGAGTCACGAAGCTATTCTGCCGACAACGTGGTTAACATGAATGCAGAAGTGACATGTTAAGCATATTCAATGTTAAGCAAGGAGAATATGGGCATTATATATTTTATGACTTCTACCAAGGCCAAAAAATAAAGGAATTTCCTCTAAGGACATGTTTATTCATTTCTCTTTTAAGCGGCCAATTAAAAAACATGTTTTTGAAGTGTAAAAATATCAGCGCTCGCAGATGTACATAAATCATCATGGCGTGGGGGGGGATTTAATAACCTCCAGGGAAATGGGAATAGCAATCCACACTGCCATTCACGAGACGCTGATTGCAAAATTCCCAGCGATCACGGCGAGGTTTTTGGGGGAAATCCTTCCTCTATGGCTCTAATTGCACTCGGGGCGCCACGCGTAGTAATAACGACACAAATAGAGCAGCGGGCTTTAAAAACACCCCCCTCCCCCCCACTGTTGATAAACTACTGTGGTCAATGTCAGCCTAACCTTGAAGGATTGGCCACACCCACAGCCATCGTGGCAACCAATCATCAGTGACAGAGCGTGTACCATCACTCACCTGGAGCAGGGGGGGGGGGATACAATCCCGAGGAAGGGTGACCTCTTCAAAGAGTTAGGGACGGGCCAGCGTGCTGGCGCCCCCCCCCACTCGAACTAATGGAACAGTCCCGGCTATTGTTGGCAGTGCGTGATGAAATGGAATACCTCCCCTATGCAGAGCAAGCCCTAAGACCATTGAATTGGTAATGAAAGTTGGTGGGAAAAATTGAGTTCATGACCGAAAACCAATTTTAACATCGGGCTCCTAAAACAAAAGGCAGCGCTGTGAAATTAAGTGCTCAGGTGTTATGTATGATGTTACCGTTAATGGCATTAAGAGACGATGCATTGAGTGTTAATATATTAGATATTTACATATATCCGTGCGCTCTGAAGTGTTTGTAATGCATGCTGATGCGTTAAATGCCTTAATTGTTAAAGCATCAAGTGTTCGTGATATACGAGTATTAAGTGAAAATATATTAATGGCATACCAAGTGTTTACATATCAAATGTTAATTCATATCAAGTGTTAAAGGATTAGGTGTTCGCGTATTGAATGCGACAGTGGTAGTAATGTATGAAACTGTATGCATTAAACGTATTTATTTTTTAAGTGGTAATGCATGGATCAGCAATGTGGTAATGGTTAAACTATTAACACTAATTTTATTCAGTGATAATTTACACAAGTGTCTTCAACGAACAAAAAGGGTCCTTAGCGAATGTCGAGTATTTATTTATAAACATCAATCCTCTGCGATTCAAGTTTGGGAGGAAAAATTCTAAAATAACTCCGACACACACCGGGTCTGGCACTGATGTGGAAAAATGCATAAAATTATTAAAAGTATGAATAAATTAATTGATTTAACCGTTAATGTTTTATGTGTGGAGTGTCAGTGCATTAGCCATTCCCATTTAGGCCAGAAGCAGCTGCATTAAAAGCTTCACAAAGCTAAAAAAAAGTATCAAAATTTAAAGCCACACGCAGAACCAGACACGCCCTTTTTTCAATCCTACCTGACCCAGCTAATGAGCAAACTCTGGAATAAAATATAATTAACACTTAATTAGGCTCGCGTTTAAAACGCGATGAATACCTGTGCACCGCCGCACTTCAAGAGTTTTGCGATCTTATCGAGCTGTGGGGTAAAGCAGCCACCGATGTGCGTGCCCGCTCATTAATGTGCGTGGGAAGTGAGGTGCGCCCGAATCAAAAGCACTTCCTGGTGCTGCACAAAAGGCCCCTCTTAGTAATTGGGTTTCGGGGAATGAGACCCCCTGCCTTGGGTGTCAAGGTCACAGCGACACCGATTCGCACTTTTACGTCTTTCATCTCCCGGAAACTTATTAAACTTCCGAAACAAGAGGCTGTGGGGGGGACACCAGTCATGATCGTGGCCGAGGAATACAATTAGCCCCACAATCCTGGAGCAAAGGAGAAAGAAAGGAGACGAGGCAACACAGCGTGGCACACACCAATCCTGCGGCACACAACTTTTAAAGGCGGTAAAGGGTAATTCTGAACTAAGCGCGATGGCTGGGATCGCTTCGTACGCCCGTGTTTAATTAACGCTGACGCGGGGCGGACTTAAAGTGCGACGCGCATGTGGTGCGGCTAACGACACTAGTAATAAGCCGAGTTAACCGGGCTAAAATCAAATTCTACCTGCGTTGAAGTCTGTGTAGTTCCCAGTAGCACTTATTTTTAAGTTGTGATCTCATTGCAGTGAAGCTCAAAGCCAATGCAGTCCGGGTTTAATTGTAGTCGAAGGAAGTCGAAAAGCGCAGCCTAATTTTTGGAAGTCTGGGTGTGTTTTAGTCAGGGTATACGTTTAGTTTTTGCTCACTTCAGTCTGCGTGAAAGGAATTACAAGAATGAAAATTTGTACCACACCACCAAATGCACACAGTGACGTGCAAATAATACATTGATAGACATGCAGCAATGCACAAGCAAAACAAACTACGTAAAATAAAAATTGAAAACACACGCAGAACACACACGCATGCATAAGCTGTTTAGCGGTTTCAAACATGCACGCACGTGCACTGGGAGAGTTATGGCGAGAAACATGCCAAGCCACATTCGTATCATCAATGCGAACTTTGGTACACCAAAGCTACTTATTTTAGGTCAAGCTGACCTAGGGGCGGCAGAGGCCAGGTTGGTTCCGACTTAAATTGTCACTGGTGGTATGCACCACGGGCTAGCAAGCGGACCCACATCACCGACTTTGTGGTTCAGCAGTAACCAACAATTTGCCGTGACATGCAAACACAGAGCTCTCCTCTGCGCAGCCTGTGTAGGCTGCCGGGGCAAGTCCAATTTTACGAGCATCTGTCAAGGCCGGAACGGCGCCCGGCGGGGGTGGTGTGGCCAGCAACACTAATAGCCAGCCGCCTTTGTCTCCCCCAGTGTGAATGTTTATTTACTGCCCAAGACACTCATTTAAGGTCCGTGTCAACCTAGGGGATGGGGGGGGGGCAGGATTGGTTCGACATCACCAGCAATTAACGTTGGCCGTGGCCAGAAATCAGTCTCAGGTCGCCGGGTTCATGGCACGGTGCGCTCACCAACACACTGCCGCACCCCCCCCAATAAAAACAACAGCTGCCGTTTGCCACTAAGTGGGGTTGACGTCACCACGGCGCTTGTGCCAGGCTATGTAACAGCCTCCCGTATCCCCAAAAAGACAAAGACCACCCATATGACTGTTGGGGCAAGTGCCGTTGGCGAGCACCTATGAAGACCGGCACTGTACAGGAGGGGATGGGTGGCCAGCACCACGTCCGACCGCCTTTGTCTCCCCGGTGGCGATGGCAACACACCGCACCAGGTACTCATTTTAAGCCGAGTCGACCTAGCAGAGGCCCAGGACCAGTTCAGATAGATCGTCACGAGTGTTGGCCGTGGGCATGAATAGAACTCTGGTCATAGCCGGGTTCGTAGCGCAAGTGCGCTAACCGCGACACCACCGCTCTCCACGCGTACAAGCGCGCACACGCACGCACGCGAGCCCACCTTGCCATAAAGCCGCACCCATCGGGTGAAGAAGGCGTTCTTGGCGAGGCGAGAGGGCCGCCCCGTGTCGTCCTTGCCCGTGGTGGCATTGACCACCTCCAGACTGTGGTCGCCCACCGTCCAGTTCACGCTGAAGCTGGGCGCCTTGCCCGGCTGACGTGACTCGGCGTTGCTGATTCCTGCACCCAAAAACAAACACAAAAATAAGCGATGGTAACGCGGCCCGGCGGAATGCGCAGCCGCCCACGCCGGAGCCGGTCAACCACCTTCACAAGTGGAAAATCAAAGGAGGCCCCCGCAGTGCGACCACGGGAGATCCTGGACAAACTGCAGGGCGTGCGATCTGAACCTGCTGTCAACTTCGCAAATTCAACGGAGGCAGCAGCAGCAGTAATTAATTCAGCCTCACCTAAAACCAGATATAGATCTCTGGGTTACTATTAACGAATCCAAGAGAGGCAAGAGGATTCCTGCCCACATGAGCAGAATGTAGAGGGAGAGAGTGCAGGACACGTTTGAGCAGTAGGACAGAATAAAAGATAAATCAATCTGTATAAACTATCTCTATCGACTCGACTTGACATTTGTGAGGATCCCAGCATGAGTGTAGTGTTGCACGTGGCACACACTGAAGAAAGCTGTATACGTGTCCACTCATAATCATGTCTTCCTTTCCGAGTGTGGCATCGAATGGATAAAATCAGATGTAGGGAAAGAGTAACGAGCAAGTTGGAGAACAATCCAGAGAAGGAGAAAGGGTGTGTGAACTGGGGAACATCACCAGAGGCGAGAGCTTGACGAGGTCAAATCTGGAAGGATGTTTGAAGAGAGACGCTAAAAAAAAATGCTCCACTTGAAAAAATTGACGACTCGAAAGAAGCAAGGGGGAGGGCACCAAAGGGTGAAATGAAGACGCTCAAGATCAGCCTGAATGGAGAACGTTTGAGCTCAAGACAAAACATTGGGCAAAGGATGAAAAGATGATACCTTCATAATTTAACACAGCCTCATGGGAGTACACATATTGTGGGTGCTCGTGCCTGGTGGTGTGCTCCTGATCATTTATGGATTCTTTTGTCTTCCTGAGCAGAGAAGGCAGATATACATCTGATGCATAGTTGCAGATGGCTCACAACACATTGGCAAAGTGAAAACATTTGGCAATAAAACTTTTGAATTGTCACGAACAGTTTTACATTAGCAGATGAGCAGATGATAAGTTAAATGTGAAAGAACCTGTCATATGAACAGTTCTGAATTGACATATAAAGTCTGCATTAGAAGATAAGTTAACATTGGAGGAATTTGGCATATAAATAGGTTATATTCGCATATGTACATGAACAGGCCTCCTCAAGCTGTGTGGATGATGGCAGTTATTGGTGGCAGTTATTGTGACATTTTGGTCACAGTTCCTATGATCACTTGCTTATGGCTTTATTTTGGTGATTTCAAAAAGTGTTTTGGTTTGGCCATGTTTGTTTGTTGTAGTACGGAGTTAGAATGATGGATTTAATCTAAGTTGTCTTGTGATTGTTGTTGTTTGACTTGCATCCCACTGGGATTTTTGCACACAGCGTTGGTGTACGGTGCTTTTTTTCTGCAAGACTTTGCAGTTTTTTACTGGATTTTTCTGTTTGCGCATAGTCCCTTTAAGATGTTTTCTTGTTCGTGTTTTTGTTTTTTGTTTGTTGCGGTTGCACCCGATTCAAGAGCCGAATGGCTCACAGGGCTATACCTAATATATTAAACTGAAGTTATGACCATACCTCACCACACTGGTTAGTGCGGGTTGGCGAAAGTGTAGAGCATAAATGTGGGAGAATACGAGTACACACAACAATTGCAGCCCGACTGGAGCCTACAACACTTGGTTCATGAGAGGTGGTCGCTCATCCAAGCGCTGTACAGGCTCAAAACCTGCTTAGCTTCCAAGATCTGAGGAGGTATTTCGTCACAGACCATGTACGTATATTTTCAGCATATCTCGAGTTAAAAATCTGATGAATTGCCGCACGGGAACACATTCAAAGGAATGTGGCTCGCTAAAAAGGAAAACATGTCAAAAGGTAATTGGAAATCCCGACTTCACTGTTATAAATAAATGTAATTGGCACTTGTTAATTATTACAAATTACCGCAATTTTCAAGGCCCCAGAACTGTTCAATGAAGTGTCAAAGTCAAAAAAATAGTTGTGAACTCATTGCTGTTAGCTTGTTAAATGAAATATATGAGGGTGAAAAAAAGGAACACACACCACATATACGCATGATCAATTGCAATGTTTTTCTTTTCAGCTGTGCATGGAAAATGAAAGCAATAACCAGGACCGTTCGTGGATGAAAACCAATAAACATCTCGTGCAAATGTGTGCTAATAGAGACTATAATGACAAGATGAGTATGACTGATGTAAATTATTTAAGCAGGCCAAAGTCCATTGAGATTCATGGCATGCTGCAAAAAGACCCAGGAATCCATAGTTGGGTATAGTTCTGCGATTTTACTTTGCGTGTTAGTGTTCTAAATTTGCTACCTAGATTGTCACGAGAATAAAACAGCCCACTCTCGCAAACGAGAGCTAAAGAAGTATTTTGCCAAACTCCATTCTTCACGTGCCACACCAAGGTACGTACTTCACCCCCTCCGTTCACATCTCCTGCAAGCATCCGACGATTGCTAAACACAGCCCTAGTGGCGGCCGATTCAAACAAAGACCGCATGCGTGTAAATGTATCCATAAGAGGTTTTTTGGTGTTAGATCGCGTAAATACCAAAGTGTCGTTAAACCCGCCACCAGCCGACACAGCCAATTAAAAAAGGTTCGTCACGTAAACAGAACGTGCCAATGTTTTACGAGCACAGCACACCGCTTGTGTGTTGGAGAGTAAACTCACAAGATTTACAATTCGAGTACGACGTTTTGCCGTTAATAACCTACGTCATCATGTGACACATTTACATTTACGCTAACTAAAAAATAAAATCCCTCTATTATGGATATTGGTCACGAAAGGCCAACGTGTTAAACCGTGTAAATGTAGAATGTCGTGTAGCCCCTTTCATCCATCCACTGCTAGATAGTCTCCCCATACTTCACCACACTAGTCTGTGTGCAGGTCGGGGTCGAGGGAACGTGCTCCTAAGCTGCCGCTTCCCTCCGCGTGGAATCTTTGCATCGAATAATTTAAGTGGGTCCTTTACAATGCGACGCGGGACATGTTTAGTGTTATTTACATATTTATTTTTTCTAGATTTTTATCTTTTCCTATACCTCGCACTCCCCCCCCCCCTGCACACGGGCGAATTTCAGCGCTCCATCTCCGTTGTTCGACTGTCTCTCTGTGCACGTTCCCTCCCCGTCACCCCTTCATCGTTCTTGCACCACCGGCCATTATCCCTTCGAGAAGCGTGTCCTGTCCAAGTCCACTTACCTTGCCTAACAGTCAAAATTATGTACAGTAAAACCTTGGATTGTGAGCATAATTCGTTCCGGAAACGTGTTCGTAATCCAAAGCACTCGTATATCAGTTGTGATCACGTGACGCTCGGCAGACAAAGCGTATACACGTCAGAGGTCGCAAACGGGTTTTGATTCCTTACCCGTACCCGGCCGCACTAGGGTCGCAAACGGGTACCCGTACCCGGCCGTACCCGTACCCTACCCCTATCCTACCCATACCCGGCCGGGTACGGGTAGGGTACGGGTATCTGGTACCTGATTGCGACCTCTGGGATGAAGCCATGTTGCAGGCGCGGGTGGGTTGATTCTAGGAACTTGAATTGTGAGAAGAGATAAGACGTTGGGAAATGAGTGACAAACAGTTACCAGTGACTCACGGTCTACCCGTACCCGTACCCGACCGCACCAGGGTCGCAAACGGGCACCTGTACCCGTACCTGGCTGGGTACGGGTAGTCGGATATCGGGTAGGGTACGGGTATCGGGTACCCGGTTGCGACCTCTGATACACGTACTACTCGTATTGCAAGACATCGCTCGTTTATCAAATTAATATTTATTTACATTTTTTAGCTCGTCTTGCAAAACACTCGCAGACAAAGTTACTCACAATCCAAGGTTTAATTGTAGCTTGAACCTGCCTGTGTTCCCATATGAAAAAAAACTGTTTAGTATTATTTGTATATTTTAAAAGTGATTTATTTACCTTTGCTCACCTATCGTGCTTTTTGTGTTGTTTGTTGTTGTGACGTTTTGAAAAAAAGAGCTTTACAGCTCATCGGATTCCTCCGGTATGAACACAGATTCTGATTCTGTTTAGGAATCGTCAGGCGCGTTGAATGTGCACCAACTTTATTTGCACCTGAACGGCGTTAAATTGGTAAAACTCTGAGCGCCGTGATAGCATGGTGCAAACGCCACGTTACAACGGCACTACACGCTTTGGCAATTACCCACGGAAATGACTCGGGAGGTGTGGAGGAATCTCACCGTTTGCCTTTGTATAAAACCTGGCTAAGTGGTCAACGCTGACCATGGAGCTGTGCTGCATCTCACAGAAACACTCAAGACGAATAAACACCAACTTATGAGAATGGAATCCGATTACAGTACTCGTGATTATTCTCATGAGCACTTTTAATCTTTTTGTGCGAGTTCAGTGCAGCTATGGAGTTGATTAAGGAGTTTGCTGTGGATATGAATAGGGTATAAGCAATGTAACCCATTAGGGTTACATTGCTTATACCCTATAAGCAATGTACAATTTCCCCCCCCCTTTTTAATTTCACAATTTTTGCCTTCGAAAATGTATAAAGGCAAATTAATATTCACTTTTGAGATGTAATTTCTTATATTCAAACTTCACGTTTTTTTCTAAACGACAGCATTTAGCCTTTGATTGATTACACTGGAGGATAACGATAATATTTAACCTCGTGTAATTAAACAAAAGTATAACGAGACTATGATGGAACGAAGGCTGATCAATAAGTATCCATCAGCCGTATGCCCAAATGCCTCGAGGAACTAAAAAATATACCAATTTTGGGCCTCGACATCAGCTTCCTTAAGAATTGAGGCCCACAATAATCTCCACCCGTCTTGGCAAAGTGCTAAATCGTCGGTAATGGAGACGTCCACGTTGTCGTGAAAATAAAAAAATCGGGCAGAAGATGTTCACTCACCAACGAGCAACATGGGCAGAGGAATCGTTGCAACTTTCAACATCCACCACGCAAGAATCATGCTACAACTCTTTGACTTTGGAAAGATGTTTGCCATTTTTGCTTATAACTCGAGAATAAAACATTGTACATGGATGAGCAATGCAATAAAAAATTCAACAATGAAAGTATCTTCACAACAAAAAATTTTGTTTCTTATTGAGAGGGGTGACCTTTCATACTTGCCTTCCCATAAAATCTAAAATAATTGTCTCTTTACTTATTATTTATTTTCTTTACTACTTACCTTTCTTATGCTATTCTTTGCGCACGGTTGCACTTTATTTTGCGCGCGGTCGTAATTTACTTTGCGCAGTCGGTGTTAGCCGCCGAGGTCGTGACGGGTTTCTTTAATTATTCCTGTTGCTCTATGCCACCCCCCTCCCGCACCGTCCCCATTCTGTTGTAATGTGGCACCGATGCACTACTTTATTGAGGGCGATATTGACACACGAAACGCAGACTGATTGATTGATCCGACGGGGAGACAACAACTTTTAAGGGTGTGATGGGTTGGTTGCGATTGCTCGTTAAAAAAGAAAACACCTGACGAACCTGCCGATAATCGGCTTATTGAAAGAAAATCATCCTCCACACCATACCAGTACTGGATGTGTTGAATTTTTTTTTGTTTTGTCTGTCACTTCACTCTTAACTCAACAATGTTAGGACAAAGCATGAAGCCCACCCTCCCCTCCCTCCATGTAGAGCGTCGCCTTCCTGTGTACACGGACGGTGCCACATGGAATCGAGTTACCGAATCGGTGTCGAATTGAACCTTTGCATCTTGAATATTCCATGGCAAGAGCACCGCTAGCAGGGTTATACATCTCCCAAGGTCCAATCTCCCTGCGAAAATAATCCATCGGGTGGCGTTCACCCCCGTTGGCGGCCCTGAGATATGGAAATTCCACATTACCATGTTGGACGAGAAACCTCTGTAATGTCCCTACGATTCATGACCCAGCATAGGAAGTCTTGCTGTGAAAAACAAGTAGCGGCGTTCCACTACGCCTTGATAACCAGTACAGGGAGTCTCTATATGACTAACTGACCAGTACCGGGAGTATCTGTACGACTCATTAACCAGTGCAAGAAATTATGACTATGCAGGCCGTGTTCTGCTATTATTCTGTAACCAGGGCAGGAAGTTCCACTACAGCTCATTAACCAGTACAGGGAGTCTCTGTATTAAATCAACCGGTGCAAGAAGTTTTTGCCATGCATAGTGTTCTGCTGCGGTTATTTAACCGGTGAAATGAGTCGTTTGCGAGACTCATTAACCAGTGCATAGAGTTCCCCGTCCACTACGGTTCATTGCCCAGCACCAGGGCGTCTCCAGTTTGATAGGCGACGCGGTGCGGTGCTGGTTAACGTTCACCTTAACCCTCTTCTGGTTAGGGGGGGGGGATGGGGCACTCACCGCTGAGCAAGGGCCGGTTGAGCTTAAAGAGCGGGGGAAGCTCCCCCACGTCGGCCATGCGCTGGCAGACGGCGCGTGACAGGTGCTCGCCGTGGTACAAGCTGCCCAGGATGATGCTGTCCAGGTAGATGGGATCCACGTAGTGGCTGAGCAGTGAGCCCTGAATCCCCACCACGTTCCACCTGCAAAGACGAGCAAAGGCAAAGATCCACCCCGCCGTATAGCCTCTGACAAGACTGTTGGGGCAAGTGCTGTTAAGGGAGTAGCGCCTTTGAAGGCCGGCACGGCGCACTAACCGCTACACACTGTGTGCACACACCCGTGCACAGTGCTGCTCACATCACTGTCAATCGATCAGTTGAGACTGCCAGGTGGCTAAGCACTGACCCGCGCGGTCGGACTGTGTGGTTCAGCTCACAATGTGGCGTGCTTAATTCCCGGCATGCGTTTTTCCCAAGCGCATCGTACCACGTGAAGCCCAACCTTCACGCAGCGTGGGAGTCGGCTAACAACTCCCCCCACCCCCCCCCACCCCCCAAAACCAACTAGCACACCCGTGTGGACACCTGCCCACTCACAAAAACAAAGATCCCCGTGTAGCCTTCAGAGATTATTGGGGCAAGTGCTCGTAGCAAGCACCTATGAAGGCTGGCGCGGCATACGAGGGGGTGGGTAGCCAGCGCCACACCCGGCTGCATTTGTCTTCCAAGTGACGATGTTTACACACCACACCAGGTACTCATTTGAGGCCGAGTCGACCTAGGAGAGGCCCAGGAACGGTTCAGATAATCGTCTCTGGTGTTGATGGCCATGAGCAGGAATCAAACTCGGGGCCGCAGGGTTCGTAGAGCACAAAATTCTCACCGCTACACTACCGCTCCACGCACACTGGTACACACAAAGAGACACACAGAGACACACTGGTACACACACAGAGACACACTGGTACACACACAGAGACACACTCGTACGCACACAGAAACACACAGACACACACTCGTACGCACACACATGCAATCGTAACACTCCTCCCCATGTGTACACCCACCCAATCGCGCACACAACCGCCCGCACGCACACCAATTCACGAGCCTACCGGGACACCTGCCCCCCCCACCCCGCCCCCGCCCCCCAGGCCCGCGTGCCCTTGCCTTGCGATCTTGTCGCTGCAGGACATGGTGAGGAGGCGTTCCCCCTGCAGCACGCCGTCCCACGTCTGGATGGCGTTGCACGAGCGCACGGGGATGGTGCCCTCCCCGGACTCGATCTTCGTCCGCAGTTGTCCCCGCGCTTTCCGGTTCGGGTGCTTGTCGCCGCGTTCCACTGAGCGCACAAAGACACCACCCCACACCCCCCCACATGGCCTGTTGGAGCAAGTCCTGTCTTACGAGCGCCAATTGTGGCTGGAGCTTCGCACGCCAGTGCTGTGTGCCCACAAAAAGATCCCCCGTGTAGCCTTAACAGACTGTTGGGGCAAGTGCTGCTAGTGGAGACCTATGAAGGCCGGCACGGGCACAAGAGGGGGTGGGTGGCCGGTACCACGCTTGGCTGCCTTCGTCTCCCCAGTGACGATATTTACACACTGCACCAGGTACTCATTTGAGGCCGAGTCTACCTAGGGGAGGCCCGGGACCGGTTCAGATAATCGTTACCGGTGTTGGCCGTGAGCGGGAATTGAACTCGGTTCACCGGGTTCATAGCGCAGCACGCTAACCGCGACACCACCGCTCACCACTGGCTGGAGCTTCGTACACCAGTGTGGTGTCGCCACCACTACCATCACCACACCCGGCTGTGCTGTCTCCCCAGTGTAGACATTTACACAGCGCGTCAGGTTCACACTTTGAGACCGAATCAACCGAGCAATGACCAAGATTGGTTCACATATCGTTCTGCACCGAGGTTAGCCTTGGCCAGGAATCAAACTCGGGTTGTTACGTTCGCAGGGCAGTGCTCAAAGCACTCCGCCGCCTCTCCGCTTAGGCACGCGTGCGTACGTACACATGGACGCACGTGCACACAGGCGATCACATGACGGGCAAGTGGATCACACTCGGTAGCCTGTGCACTGTGGAAAAGTTTGACAAAGTGGGGCTCAATATTTATCCCATTCTTGGCAGACCCAAGGCAGCTTATTTACTAAAAACACGTACTGCATATGTTACGGGAATGTTAACACAGACCCCCTTCTAGATGTTGTGCCAAACTCAAGGAAGAAAGGCGAGATACTGCCCATTATAGCATCAGCAGTGCCATGTCACGTTGGCGAATAACCCAGCAAAAATTACCATGAGCGTTGCTTTTGCTGCCTTTTACACTGGCCCATTTTGCAACAAGATTGGGTGCTAGCTTACGCTGCATGAAGAGCATTTTGCAATGTGTCCATCTCCTATAACAGGGCCACTCAATTATATTTCTGGTGGGCCACGTGATGTCAAGCGGTGTCACGTGCACAGGCGCTCTGACGTCGCGTCATAACGTCTGTACATGTGACCGCTTATCTGTACCTCTCGTCTCCAGGGCTCTCATCTCGAGCTCTTGTAGATCTCAATTTCATCCCACTCATCTTCATCACGTGTCTAAAGCGCTCTCATTTTCACCCATGGTTTATCTCACTTCAATCTCGCAAATATTAATCTTTTGCCTCCGGTTCTCTCATCTCTCTTTTTTTTTCATCTCGCTTTCAAATCATTAATCTGTATTTCTCTCCGTCCGGGTGGGCCGCAATTCCGTGGGCCGCTCCAAAGAGCATAAGTGGGGCCGGATGTGACCAGCGGGTCGGCAGTTGAAGACCCTGGCGTTTCGCATACAAACGATGACCCACAGAGCTCCACTGAAGCTGGTTGTTGTAATCACCAGCGAAACGTCGTACTCGAATTGTAAATGTTGTGGGTTTACTCTCCAATACACCGGTGTGCTGCAGGAGTAACCAATTGCATGTTTTGTTTACGTGGTAAACCTCACTAGGTGGCAGGTTTAATGACATTCATATTAATGCGATCTAACCCCAAAAAACCCACTTTATTATGCAAAATTTAATTAAAATTCCATTTAAAAATCATTTAGCGATCATTATACTAATTTCACAAGAGGACCTGCGTTTAATCTCAGGCGGAAGTCTGGGATTTGTATCGAGCATCTCAGCGGTGCTGCGTCGATGCTGACGCAGGCAAAGGGACCGGTCCTCGGAGCCGCTCCTGCCGGCTGACTAAGCGGTTTTTAAAGGCATTCTAGAGGCAATGAGAACTGCTATTGTGTCAAGCAATTGACCTTCCACCACAGTCAGAAAGAAATTTTCTTTCGAGCACAATCCACAGAATTATTGAGTGTTTTTTTTTAGTTTGTCAGACGTCACCCACACCAATGTAATTTCATTGATCAATCGGAAATGATTTAGTGTAATGTTTGAAAAAAAAAACTCCAAACAAATGAAAGGTTGCATTAAACGGCTTCCAAAAAAATGGTCTAAGCGACCTCCCTAACGCACTCACAATAAAATGGTCTTGAGTTCTCATTTTGCGTTTTCACCGAGCTAAATCAATTCAATTTCTATTGTACTTTTCGAAAGGCACAGGCCATCCAGCACCCATGAGGTTGACAGGGCGAAGAGGTCAAACGCTTTGTAATTACGGGACTTGAGTGTGCACATGTACGCGCATTGTGTGAATGCAAGGGTAACCCTGGGCCTCGTGAAACAAGAGCCCATTCTTTTTGCAGGGAGAGGAAGTCATAGCTTATCTCCCATGTTTCCGGTGTCACTCTAATCCCCGTCTGTGTCTCCTTACCCCATGTCTACTTGGTCTCCCTAGCCCCTGCGTATCACCCCTCCACCCCACGACCTCTGTCTCCTTAGCTTCCATGTCAATTGTGGCGAGATGTTAACTCCCTCGTCTGGTATGCAGGAGGTTGTGGGTTTGATCCCGACCCTGACGCCTGAAAATTTGGAGTTTGCGTGTTGCCCCTGTGGTCGCGTGGATTTTTTTTCCATATCCTCCATATTTAGAAACACGCGTCTAAGAGTATTTGGCTGCTACAAATTTCCACGTGATAAGCCACTTCGTTGAGCTATCATTTGTGGCCAGGTCGCTTGTGAAAAAGAGCTACGAAGCTCAGTGGACATTACCTGGTAAAATTAAAACTTTATTTAAATTTATTATTCTACGCTCAATGTCTCCACACCCTTTGTGGCTTCTCCACCACCCTCTGTTTCCTTTGCTAGCGTCCTCTCATTCCAATCCCCGGTGCCCAATTACCCCCTGCTCACACCGTCGTCATCTCCTTGACCCCCTGCGCTTCCGCTTACCCTCCATGCTGGCCTCGTGCGGAGAGAAGATGCGCGCGTCCCCGCACGGCGACGTGCTGATGTACAAGTGAAACTGGATGTGCGGCTTCAGCTGGTATCCGCCGCCTCCCTCCCGCTCGCAGAAAATGCAGCCGTCCTCGGCGTCGCCTTCGCTGCAAGCGACACGGGCAGCGGCAGGGCACAAAGCGCGCACCGACGATTACCGACGAACCTACTCCTCTGCGTCCACACCGCCTCCCCCCCGCCCCTCCTCTTGGCTTGCGTCCCCAAGGACACTCGGCTGACCGAGAACAGAACGACACGACAAGTGCCGCGTTTCCACGCTGACCATTTGGAAAACGCAGACGCAAGCCGTGCTGGGACATTCCAGGAGCGGCCCACCGATAGTTCTGTAGCCTCTGTGCCTGAAGGTAAGCGATTTCATTATTAGTTAATGTAATTTCGAGAGGCGTAGCGCCACTGTTTTTAAAGACATTGTACTCACCGCAGAGAACTGCAGCGACACGACCACACTCGATGATAGCTAGCGGCAAACTGTCCCACACGCCCTCCCGCACTGTCTTTTACTTCCGATTCCACTCCGATGACGTACGCGAAGTTAAACTGACGACGTACACGTACGTCATCGGAATGGGAAAGGGTTAACATCTCATTACATGAAGGGATCAAGCCATTTTTTGTGAGTAAAAGGAAATCATTGTTTGTACGGGTCTACCTGACCTGCCCACTGAACAATGTAGAGTGCGACAGGGCTGCATCTTCAGATTCAGAAACGCAACACAATATCCTGCATACAAATTTCGATTTAAAGCTTTCGTGACTGCAGGGATTCATATTCTTGGTTCTTTCGGTAAAGTCACGTAGAAGGGAAATAATAAAAATAAAATAATGAAATTCTCACGACGCTTTTTTCTAAATTTCTTGCCGTTGTTTTCACACCAGATGATGATTTCTTGTGTTGCAATCGAAACGTCGTGAGCATTTTATTGTTTCACATTTTTATTATTTGATTATTTCCCTTCTACGTGACTTTACCGAAAGAGCCAAGAATATGAATCCTGCATACACTTCACACTATGGTCTTCAAATGTGTGTCCTGGTAACTACAAATTTCACAACACGACCCGCCTATACTTTACAGCATTACTTTGAAGCCAGTATTTGGGCCTCTGGTGTGTAATTAATATTGTATTGTGAGGAACAATGTTGGAAAATAATGCATATTTGAAGTAGAAAGATAACTGTGATGTAAAGATGCATTATCATCTAAAGGTAAGTACACACTCATTATGTTCCCTTTCAAAATATGTATGGCAGATATTAATTTAAATTCAGACTTTAATTAAGTCACGCAAATACAATTCTGCAACTGCACATAAATCAGGATACAACATCAAAATATTAAATACTTGCCAAGAGTTAAAGTAAAATTGATATTAAAATTCTCAATATTGTTAACTGAAATACCAAATTACGTATTCATCACTGTCACCGTCTCTGCATCATGACCCTGAACATGCACACATTGCAAGAACGTTCCTCACAAAGCCAAGCACGAGAAAAATCTGACATTGCTTAAAATGTAACGTGAAGATTAGACGAATAAAACATTCTACCCGCCGCTTAACCCACATGTTTGGGCACCAACAGCTGCAGTGTTCTTCAACGAAAATCTCGTTCGCAAATACCTTGACCATAACCAGATCGCTTGCGTCCTGCTCTTTACAAGTAAAAGCATACCAAAATCTACCTGTGGGCCAATGCGTATGCCTTTCTCAAAATTACGGTTGTGTTCACGCTTACGGTGACTTTCAGACCGCATTCCATTCTCTTCTTCTCCCCCCTCCTCTTTTCCGAACATAGATGGACTCTTCCATCTGACCAACTGCCAAATCGCTGTCCGTGGTGCTGACGTTAAGAAAAAAACGCCACTTTTTTCAAATTTTCTTGCTGTGGATTTCACACCTGATGATGATTGCTTGTGTTGCAGTCGAAACGTCGTGAGAATTTTATTGTTTTATATTTGTATTATTTTATTATTTCCCTTCTACGTGACGTTACCAAAAGAACCAAGAATATGAATCCCTGCAGCTTTAAATCAAGATTCTTGTACCGTTTTGACCTGTCCCTTCTGGAGTATTACTCCACCGTCTGCCCGTGTCATCCCACACATGCTGAACGCCGCGTGTGCTGCGTTTCCTTGCCGACCCTGGCGCACGCCAAGTGTCAAGCGCCTCCTATCTCACACCTTAACTCTGGACCTCATTACCCACCCACGTCTTTCCACCAGATTACAATTGAGATTTTTATTTTTTTAAAGTATAATTTCAAAAACACCTAACGCACTGATGTCTACCGATGCTGGCGGTGACCTTTCGTCGTAACTTTAAATAAATAAAAAAGTGAAGTATTTTTGTCCGCCTGACGGTCATTTAGCACAAGAAATTTATTTCAAGTATCAGAAAAAGCAAAGACCCAACCACCAGATTGCAGAGTACAGATTTCAGTTATAGTTGTTTTGAAAAATTTTCTTTTCAGCCTAGACATGCGCAATAGTTTCTGTGGGATTAATTTCGATTCTGAACTTTGAGGGCACGAGGATCACTTAGGCAGGCTTAAGCAATGCGAGTCATCAAATTAATACGATCACAGAGATTGGCAGTCGTGATATTTGGAATGGGGTATTCGCCAAGACCCAGAGGTTGAGAAGCAGCACTAATTCTTCATTAACATAAATATTAAAATCGCTACGAAGACGTGGACTGAGGACTGGCTTTCAGGCTGTACGACCATTTGGGCAAAGATTTGTGATATTATCAGAATCAGAATCTTTATAACAACTGAAGGAATCCGATGAGCTATGAAGCTCTTTTTGGTAGATGTCCAGTAGGAGCAGGTCAGAACATTACAACCGATAAAAAACACGATAGGTGTGCATAGCATAGGAAATGTAAATAAATCACTTAAAAATATACAAATAATACTCGACAATTTTTTCATATATAGGAACACGGGCAGGTTCAAGCTATATCATTTTGACTGTTAAGAAAGGTAAGTGGACTTGGACAGGCATAATGGCCGGTGATGCAAGAACGATAAAGGGGTGACAGTCACGGGAGGGAACGTGCACAGAGAGGCAGTCGAACAACACAGATGGAGCGCTGAAATTCGCTCGTGTGCAGAAGGTGGGGGGGGGGGGGGACTTCGATGGATTAATACTCTGCAGGACGGTGAGAGATGGCGATGGCTTGGGGAGGGTCATTATCCAGCTGTTGATTGATTACGGTCAATAGCGATGATGACTTAGACACAGACTTAGATTCGTAGATTAAAAAAAAACATAATTGAGCGCGTTCAACTGTCAACCTCCCTCCTGCAACAAACAGGGACACAACATAAACGCTCGCTGCTGTTCCATTCGGCTTTGCGCTGACATTGCAATTAAAGATATGAACCTCACTTGACGGGCTGACGTGCCAGCTTGTTGCAACGCGCAGTCCGTGTGAGTCTGGGCTCTTTGCAGAAACAGTGAAAACGCCGACTCTTTTGGCAGATGTTCTATACCCGTCGCCTAATTTCCCAAACACGCGCCTTGTTGGAAACTGCTGCGCTACATTCTTAATTCCTGCTGCAGGCTCAGGCACCGCAGATTAAAATAACGACACTCCCGCGTTGGGGGTCAGCATGCACACTCGGGGATTAAAACACAGTTGCCAAGGGGCCAATTTAATGGTCGAAATCCCCACAGCGAATTCGAGAAACCATTTGGCTCAGGCACCCGGTGTCGATTAGTGCACAGCGTGAGTTCACACCTAAATTATTGTAATTTTAAACAAGCTACTGCACGATTAATTGTTGGAGGGTTTTTGTTCTTTTGCACGAAATTACATTTCACGTGAACTGTGCATACATATACGCAGAGTCCTTTTATGAATCCACTGCTATGAGGGCCTCCAGTTATCTGACCATACTTCACCTGGCTGGTGTTGAAGATGAATGACACGCAGACAAATGGTTTGTTATGTACATTTCTCACACCACCCCCTACGACCGGGTTGTAATTATGCTATTTAGTAGGCTTGTAATGGTTTATCAATTCGTAAATGAAATCGATTCTTATGTTTACAATACACACATTGATCTGCCATAAGAAGAATTCATTATTTACAATTTGTGCCAATTAACGTCAAACATATACGCTCATGGAGTGCTTAAGAAAGCACAAATTAGAAAGCACACATTAGAAATAACAAACAATACAAATGAGAGAACAAGTCATCGATTCAACTGAATGGTGAACACGAGTCAGGAGCAACTCATCGCATGCGTCCCGATTACAAGTCAGCAGTACTTTGAAAGCTCATGCTGTTGTACGACTTCACGATTTAAACCAATAAATATTTATTTATATTCCTGGTTCTTTCGGTAAAGTCACGTAGAAGGGAAATAATAAAATAATAAAAATAAAACAATACAATTCTCACGACGTTTCGATTGCAACACAAGCAATCATCATCAGGTGTGAAAACCACAATAAATATTTGTTAGACTGTAGCCTGGTGTTTAAGGTGGTGATCGTATTGGCAGTCTATAATGTATACTGTAGCAATGGTTATTAAACTGAGTGAGCATTCTGGCAGTCTTAACGTAGACTGAAGCCTGGTTCCAACCTGAATAAAATAAAAACAAAAACCTTGACGTTTCGATCACAACACAAGCGGTCATCATCAGGAAAAAGGGGAGTTTAGCCTCTAAAGGCAAACTGTTTTGCAACCCTACTGGCCTACTGGCTATCAACAAAGATTTGTTCGTGAAGCCATCCATATATACAGACAGAGACACAATTTCAACCGAGAGGATGGTTATAAAGTCAGCAATCATTGGAAATATGTCATCAACAACTTTGGGTCATGACTTGACTTGTGTTTTATTGTCAACCTCCACCGTCAGCAGTGTGAGTGTGTGGAGCGAGGTGCAATGATTGCCTGGCAGCCCTTTGATTGGTGTAGACCCGGTGCGTAGGCGTTGTTTTTTCCTCTACATTAACATCAGCTGCCCCGCCCATGCTGCTGACACACTTGGGCTACGCCCATCTCTAAACCTTTATAAACAGTTTGCCTTTAGAGGCGAACCCCCCCAATTTTTCCTGATGACGACCGCTTGTGTTGCGATCGAAACGTCGTGGTTTTTTTAATTAGATTTTTTATTTTATTCAGGTTAGAACCAGGCTAGGTCTACATTATAGACTGCCAGTACACTCACTACGATTTAGAACCAGGCTACAGTCTACATTAGTGTTTTATTATTATTTTTATTTTATTTTGTATTGACTTTCTTTTTTTCTATCTACGTGACTTTACCGAAAGAACCAAATAATATTAATTCCTGTAGTCACGGAAGTTTTAAGTCAAAATTTGGGTGATTTGTTTACCTTTCTTGTACTATCATGTTTTTGTACTGTTTGTTGTTGTAATGTTCTTACCCGCCCCAACTGGACATGTGTGAAAAATTACTTTATAGCTCATTGGATCTCTGCAGTATAAATACACATTCTGATTCAGATTTTGCATCCACATTTATAAACACGCTTTTAGAATATTTGCCTGTTATACATTTTAACCTTATGGGGGTACCCCAGGGTACCATTATACCTCAGCTCTCGCTTAATGTCCGTGATGCAGTCACTTTTAGTCTGTCGATGGTCGGCGATGCGGCAATCGACTCATCTCGACGAGCTGTACACTACAATGCACCACTACGGTGCGTGCCGCGAGCGTTCAGGGTTTCAGCGCAATCGTCCTCGCTGCGTTTGGACATTGTGGAGCAGCGCTGATTTCGGATTGATTGGTACCCCAGTCGCGGAGTGAAGTACACCCCTGGAAAAAAGTGTCCCAGAAATAAAATATTTAATTACCTCGGCCATTTTGTATTATTTGGTACCCCGGGGTAATGCCCTAAGGACAATTTCTACATAAGCCACTTCGTTGAGCAATCATTTGTGAGAGCCAGGTTGCTTCTGAGAAAGAGCTATATTGCTCAGTGGGCCTTACCTGGTAAAAACAAATATATAGTTTAATTTTATAGTTTAGTTTAGCTGTCACTTGAACGAAAGGACCCAGCATCCCTGAAACCAAGTCTCCCCTACAAACTGCCACCCATTATGATCAAATGACATTGAATAACACCAAGATACCGTCTAACGCTGGCAGCTCACAAATAGAACTGAGATAAAATGAACACACAACGGCTTTGGCAATTCCGCGAAAATCTAAAACACAAAGTATTGTCATGAATTTTTTACCGGCAACTGTGCTTTGGGGAAGAGGAGTTGGGAGTGTGATTACATTGCATGAAGAATACTCCTGCTGTTATCTTGGCTCATCAGTTTGTTGACATGGTTAATCCTTCGCTGTTCAAACTCATCCCTCTCCAGCTCGGAGGAAGGAGCTGGCATCATCTCACATTCTGCGTTTGTAGGCGGCTGCTCATGCTGGCATGCAGTTAAAATATCACTGGTGCGGCATAGGGTAGGGAGATAAGGCCTTTTCTTTTCATACACGAAAAAACATTATTTAGTGAAGAGCCTGGGAGTTAAATGTCAAACTAAGGCGCCATAATGAGACAAAAAGAAAGCATAGGGGCTGTGCAACTCGCAATGCCGGGTTGATATTTACGACATTTCATGCCTGCGAGGGGGGCACAGAGCGGCATTATGTTTTCGTCTTGACGCACGCATAACGATCCTTTTGTTGTCCACTTGCTGGGGTAATAAACCCCCACGCTAAACTACACAAAGTTCACCTTCACCGAGCAATCACGCACACAGACACATTTTTTTTCTCCGACGGTGTGCGCCGGGGGGGGGGGGGGGGGGCCCTCCTGGACACTGAAAATTTTCCGAGACAAATTTTTTTCCCCCTTTAAATGTTGCGTTACGTTGCTATTCTTATTATGCTGGTTTAGCCGCAAAAGCCTCGCCGTGTCTCCAGGCTCGTTTTCAGGAGGGTCCTGCCAAGTTTTCGCAGCACGGGGCGACGTAGCTGCTGCTTGCTGCAGTGCGTAATCCCAACTGAATAATTTGCAGGTAATTTTTCATCATTGGGATGTCTGGCCAATACGAGTAACACTGTGTGTGTGTGTGTGTGTTTAGCTATGAGGAGAGAACGTGGAGGAAACCCATGCAAGCAGAAGGGGAAAATATACAAATGAATAATGAAATGGTTTATTTACAGTCAAGCATTGCAGGAATTTAAATTCTTGGCAAGAGGTAAGCGGCTCGGAGAGCTAATGAGCATGTTGAAGCGCGTGAGTTATCGCCGTTGAGATGCTGGACATCCACCAGAGATACAATTTGGTTCTCCTGTGCAATGAGTTTATGGTCCCAGTCTGATTACTAATTACTGTAGATAAAATATGCAAATTTCTCCTAATTCTCACATCAACTATTCACACATTCAGCCCATTCACAATCTGTTTCACTGTGCACGTTATTGATTTAATAAAATATAAAACGTTCATTGTTCAAAGATTAGTATTTTGCTGCCTTGTATTTTACAATTGCATGTTAGATTTGGTAATAAATATTAAATACACCGTAAGCGGTTTGAGCGTTTATCAATTTCTCCCTATGCCTGCATGTGTGCTTATGCGTTTTCCCTAATCACACAAGACAATTTTTTTGATTACTATGCCTGTTTTACATAGGAAAGCGTCACTCATTGAGTCTCATGATTCTCTTTCAAGAGGGTCCTGACAGGCTTTTTGCACGAGGGGACAACGATCGCTATGCATGTTTCAACTGAGCAATTTTCGGGCGTCATTTTGCAAACTTGGCAAATCAGAACCTTGGGCGTTGGCACACAATGGCCTACTCTTGCGAATGACGTCAGGGGATGTGTAATGTCTGCTGCAAAGCAGATGGCGAAGAGTATTTCTTTGGTTAATAATACACCCAAAGTAATAACCAGGGTGGCCACGAGATTCAAACTGTGAACCTCTGCAACAAGCATGAATGCGCTACCGGCCGAGCCATAATTCAACAATCATCCTGTTCTTCCTCCATGTCAATTTGTCAAACACGAGTACACTACCGATCCCGTACCTCCGAACCCCCACACCTCCGATGAGCACAGTTGGCTACGTATGGTGTGAAATAAGTTTAGCACAAGTATGTACAAAGACGATAGGTTTTCTTACAAATCTATTTTAAATTTAATTCAGCTTTGCTCTTCTCCAGATTCTCATTTATAGGAATAAAGCTATGAAAGAAGAAGAGGCTGTGATAGAAGGGAGATGTGTGGAGCATTAGGAAGGGCAGGTGACCAAGACAGTGAATTAGCAGTGATGAGACTGCATGAGAGGTCCTTGAAATAGATGCTAAATGTGCACCAAGAGGAAGATCTAAAGCCAGATGGTGAGATGTCGTAATAGCAGACCCTGGAGGTCAGGTGTCAACTGTGTCACAGACGAGGGATCTGGCAAAGGGAAGGAAGTAATGGTGAGGTGTGATAGTATGAACGGTTCTAGCCGTGATGACGTATTTAACTTGACCTCTGCACTGCTATTGAGAAAACAACCGAGAGAATGCAGTAACAGGGCTGTCAAGAGTGTCAATCAAAATAATTGTTAAGTCAATGCTGGGAGATACCCCAAATTTGACATGTGGCTCAGCTGTCATTGGAAAGTTTCTGAAAGGAAAACGCAATGCTTCTCTGCTCCTAGACGCCAACAGCAAAATAACTTGAATATAATTGCTGAAAGAAAAAAGCAGAAGGAAAAAACGATTTTTTTTTAAGTTCCTGCCAAAAAAATTAAAGCGGATGACTCAATCATCCGTGCCTGACAGACGGCTGAATGAGATGCGGGCAGACTTAGATGGCACGTTCGCAAGTGATGGGAGGTCCACTGTGGGTGAACAGGCTTACACTCCCAAACTCATTGCAAATGACACGTCTGCACGGAGAGCCAAATTTGTACGCAAACGGCGGTGCAATCGCAGGAACACGTTGCAAGCTTCCAGCGCTGTGATGCGTCCTCTGTGATGCTATCTCCCCCTGTTGCTCTATCGCTGCTACCGCTGCCTCATCGCAAACCTCTGCAATGACAAAGTCTTCTCCTTCTCTTGTGTCGTTATTTATTTATGCCACCCTTCTTGTTTACCCATATACTAGCTTAAAGGATTCCACCTTCGAGAAGTCTTACAATACTGGTTATTCCCAATGAATATAATTTAAAAAAACATCTCTCTTTGGAATCCCACTGGGATGCTGTGTTAATTAGTGACGAGCTTATTATTTTTGATCTCGATAATTGTTGCTTACATTTGTGATAAGAATCTTGCTTCATGCGCGGTGCACGTTGGTTAGCACACTCTACGAAGAGCCCGGCGATACGAACTTCATTCTCAGTGGTTAGGGACATCTGGACCGGTGCTGCACCGCCCACCTCATTTAGAACCGGCACTGACCAGCATGGTGAAGTATGGTCAAAACAACCCCCGCGGCTAAATGGCGTGAAGAGGCTTTCATTCGGCAGTACACTGACAAAAGGACGGTAAATTATTATCATTATTCTTACTCGTCAAGACCTACGTACGTATTAAGACGCTACGCAAATCCTGAGAGTGAATGTAATTGTGTGGCAGGCCCTCCGTGAGCGCTCCACGAAGACAGCGCCCGTAGCAGAGTAACGCGCACTTGCGCTGAAAATAATTCCACCTTCTCAGCCCCAATCGATCACCGCCTCCTGTGATTCGACGTGGGACGCCCTGCCTCCGCACGTGCCAAGAAGGGCGACACTAAAACTTGCGACAAATCGCTGGCGTGGAGAGAAAACCTCGCTGCGAGGTTTATCGATGACGCAATAAAATTCTGCCGTCGGGTTCCATCCGAGGCTGCCAAAAAATGGGGGGGCCGAGTCGGTGAGGCTTGCCCAGCTGAAAGCAAGACTCAAATGTTGTGGCCAGTTGAGCTGAACGGGTTGACAACATTAAATAAGAAAAATATAGCCTTTGGGCTCCCATGGGGAATGAAGGAACTCAACAGACATGATGCCTAATTATGCATCTAATCTCCTGTGCAATCATCCACTCCCCCTCGCCCCCCCCCGTTCACTTATTTTTTAATTGCTACTTATGCCGAATACATTTTTGTGGAGGTACATTACGGTGGAAAAATTAGAAATTTATGAAAATCGTCCTCAAGTTTCCGTTGTGTGCGGTTGGGCGAAAGGACGTGAAAATATTTGATAATGCACAAACCCCCGTGCCAATAAATCTGCAGCTATCCATTTGGCAGTAATGCAACCCATAAATTTAGGCCCATTAAGTCACGATCATTTCTTTTCTCAACTCGAACGAAATTCTGCTGCTTCGTCCAATAACAGCGATGCATAAATTACGTGACAATTTCAACACCATTTGTTATTAGCTTGCTTGTGCCTTCCTGATGTCCTTGAATTAAAATGGACAATATTTTGTTTTACTCCAATACATTTTCATTCAAAGATGATTTACTGCAGGGTATATTTTTAGTTCGAAAGCAATGCTTATGTAAAACTACTGCATGCACCACAGGCAAGGAAGTATCTGTCTGAAGCAACCTTTACTGATTGACAATGTAACTAATTTTCAAGTCTGACAGTTTTAAAAATGGCCAACTAATTAATTTTTCACACTCACCTGACTCACAGCGTCATTGTCTCATTTTAAGATTTTATTTTACACTAGCGGGAAGTAAACGGCGTTGCCCGGGGGAAAAATATTTTTAAAAACTTATCTTAAGAAGAAAACATATACATACACAAATACTAAGCTATTGTGAAAGCCCGGCGGGCCGATTGTCTGTACATTTGTCCGTCAACAAAATATAAGAGGCTTGTAGAAGTCCAAAAAGTTATAGAAAGTGGGGGGTAAATAGTTGATCTGAAAGGTTTCCAAAAATTGTCGACCCCCACGTAGGCCTACATACAATAAAGTACTATCTAGTGACTTTATAGTAGTATCTGACTCTACAATAGTATCTGACTCTACAGTAGTATCTATTGACTATAGTAGTATCTACGGAATCTATAGTCGCATCTACTGACCGTAGTGGTATTTACTGACTGTAGTGGTATATACTGACTGCAGTAGTATCTACTGACTGTAGCAGTATTTACTGACCGCAGTAATATCTACTG
>CM025627.2:8475020-8517462 GCA_014621495.2 Entosphenus tridentatus
TATCTACTGACTGTAGCAGTATTTACTGACCGCAGTAATATCTACTGACTCTATAGTAGTAACTACTAACTCTACAGTAGTAAATACTGACTCTAAAGTAGTATCAACTGACCATAGCAGTAAATATTAACTTTATGTCTGCTGACTATAGCAGTATCTGCTGATTATAGCAGTATCTACCGACTATAGTAGTATCTACCGACTTTAGTAGTAACTACTGACTAAAGCAGTATCGATTGAATCTATAGTAGTATCTATTAACTCTATAGTAGTATCTACCGACGATAGTCGTAACTACTAATGCTATAGTAGTATCTGCGGACTCTATAGTAGTATTAGTTTACTCTATAGCAGTATCTGCTTACTCAAGAGAGTGCCGTGGTGAGGCCTAGTCCCGTGCAGAGCCCCCGGTCTCCTCTAGATTGCCCAGTCGGCAAAGGTGGCACCTTGGCAGGTTGGGGTTGGGCTGCTACACCCCCCACCCACCTTCCGCTCTACAATAGCAATAACTACAAACTCTACAGTAGTATCTACCTACTCTACAGTGGTATCTACCTACTCTATAGTCGTATATAGCGACTCTATAATACTAACATAACAGAGTGCCGTGGTGAGGCCTAGTCCCGTGCAGAGCCCACGGCCTTGCCTAGCTTGCCCAGCCGGCAGAGCTAGTACCTTGGCCACCATCCCCCCGCACTACAGTAGTAGTATCTACGGACTATAGTAGTAGTATCTCCCGACTCTATAGTAGTAACTGCGGATGGGGGGGGGAGAAGAGGACAAGACACATTTGGATTTTGAACGCGAATGAGAATTTCCCCCCCACCCTCCACCAAGTCAGAGTTCTCGCGCATGCGCATATGCGTACTTTGGCGCCACCCTCTGCTTATAAAAGAAACTGGTTATAATAGTAATAAATTGTTAATTAAACTACTTTACATTTGACTGATGGGAAAAAGAAATATCGATTTGTCGGTCGAGAGCTTTTTGTGTCGTACGTGTGTAGTTTGTTGAAATGCAAACCCAGAAGTTTGTGAGTTAAATGCGTCACAACGCGTGTCCACACACACACAGACAGACAAAAAATGTCATTTATAGGTAAGAAGATATTGCATGTTGAACTTTTTTCAGTGTATGTAGAATACCGTGCTAATAGGAGGTGTGGGGGAAGGATACCTAAACACAAAAAGTTATTCTAAACAAATGAGTATTCAATCTAAATTATTTAAAGGCAATAGCTCCAGTGGCTTCCTAATATCGGAGGAGTGTTCCACGCGACCGCAGCAGGGCATCTGAAAGCACGCGATGTAGTGACTGTCTTTGTAAAGTACATAATAAAAGCACCTCGGCATACTTACCACCCAACCACTCACCCGCCTCCCATCAATACACAGACCACACCTCTCTCCACTTCTCCCCAGCATGACACTCCACTCAACACCAACCTCACCCTCCATATCACCCATAAAAAAACATATTCATTAAAATATTTTTTTTAGAAAGCAATTTGCACTGAAATATGTTTCAAAACAATCCTAACAAGAGATAGATGGTTTGATTCTAATCGGGGACATATTGCATGCACGACACTCGTAAAATGTAGACTAGGTCGTAGCCTGCACACCATTTCTAAACCCTAAAACAAGTGGCAGTAGCATTGCCAAACGTATAAAACACACAGCATTGTGACATACACATGCCATACATTTTTGTCAAGTTCCAGCTCTGAGAATTAAGAAAGAAAGAAATAATCATTCCGGTTTGACTGGCACACGACGGACTCCTTGACAAACAGAATGCGGCTCCTTGTGAAGTTAACCCATTCTTTCCTGTTCCGAGACACCTGCAAGTTGCAGGGTGGGTGTCCCGTTCACCTCTGAATCTAGAGAAGCATAGAGCCGTTGTTTTACAGGTAGGAACAACAGGTTCCACACTGCCCACCAGGGATTATTTGTCTGTCTGTCGTGCATATGGGGAGGAGGGTGGGGGGTGGGAGGGGTGGGGCTGGGTGGAGAGGGGCTGGGTGGGGAGGGGCTGGGTGGGGAGGGTGGGGCTGGGTGGGGAGGAGAGGGTGGGGAGGGTGGGGCTGGGTGGGGAGGGTGGGGAGGGGCGGGGCTGGGTGGGGAGGGGCTGGTCACCCCGTGGTACCCTTATAAAACTCAACGTTTAACCTACACACTATACACGACGCGATACACTACACTTATACAGGTAGGAACAACAGGTTCCACACTGCCCACCAGGAATTATTTGTCTGTCTGTCGTGCACGAATGCACTGTCCAACCAAGTTCCTACCTGCCCACTCCGAAGGAACGTGTTTAAAGACATTGCACTCACCACAGAGAATAGTAGCGTCGCGACCGCACTCTACTATAGCTGGCGCCCACACGTCCTCCCGCGTGGCCTTGTGGGAGCCTCGGTACCGATAGTTATTTTACTTTATTACTCTTTGGTTCTTGCGGGGAAGTCACGTAGGTATAAAAAATAAAATAAACTTAATCACGACGTTTCGGGCGCAACACAGGCATCCGTCATCATTATTTTACTGTAGTATTTCTTTAGTTCTTTTCTTTTGATAATGTGCAGGTACATCATCGGAATGGCAAAAGGTTAAAAGGACATGTGCAGGGACCTCAGAAGTAGCTCTCGATAGTAAAGGAGGCAATCCTCTGTGAGAGTTCCAAATGGACATATCTGTATCTTGGGACATGATGCCATTATAAGCACAATTGTTAAATAATTGTGTGAGTTTGTGAGACCAGGAAGATGAGCATTAAAACATGAATAGACTAATCAAGCGACAATCCCTGAAAAGATCTGTACGGCATGCAAGATAAAATGGTCAAACGTCACAAGCCAGAGGGATATGATGTATTATGCACTTTGTAAATATCATGTGCAAATGCAGACTTTAAAAACAGCTCATGTCGGATTATCTGCAGTTGTCTGCCTTCTGCTGAGAAACCACATGCAAACCTTGCAAAAATATCTTGTTAATGCGGTGAGCCGCAGCAAACTCAGAGGGGTCTGCAAATAATTGTCTGACGTGTATACTCGATTTGAATGTCATTGATGTAACCAGGTAAGGCCCACTGAGATTTGCACAGGATAAAATGTGGAGCTTTTATAGTAGATATTAGATATGATTATGCATGCATATGACCATATCACCCAGAATGCACTTAGACCTTGAAAGCTAAGCAGTATTGAACCTGGATAGTGCTTGGATGGGTGACCAGCATGCATAAAACTGGCGTCACAGGTGTTGTACAGCAAAACCCACAGTTCTGTACCAACCTCACTGACACAATCACGCATTGACCAGCGTGGTGAAGTATGGTCAAAGAACCCTCACTGCCTGCGATGAATGGGGAGGCTTCTCATCGAGCAAAGGAATGACAAATAGGCTGCACGTGCACAATGTATGTCACACGTAACCTGTGACACTCACACACAACCACCTACTTACAATCTCGCGACCAGTGGACCCACACCAACTATGAGTGGCCTCCACATGCACAACACCCAAGCAAGTGAAGGTCGTCGGAGGGCAGCAGCGCTGTCTAGACGGTGATACTGACACCCACACTCCATTTGCAGGAGCCCATTAATGTGTGAGAGTAATTATTTGATGAGACCTGGATAGTAGTGAAACTCGGAAAAAGAGCTCGGTTTTTTAATTTGCGAGCGTGGCGGGTGAAACCAGAAAAACAAAATATTAACAAATCATCCAATCCTGAAGTTGTATGGGGGAGGAGGGGGTGACTCATTACATGCCGCCTTCTGCACAATATCAGTGGGAAGACTTTGATCATTTCCTGCATAAATAACTCAAACGGCACAAATCAAACTGCTGACTCTGTGTTGTATGGATCAGTGATGAACACAACTCTCAACGAAGCTACAACGTTTTGATAAGTTGCTGCCATGCTGCGCAACCTAAAGATGCGCTGATTTATCCTTCCAGGGAGAAGTGCTCCCCACCGTAGGAAGGTGGAATTTTCACAATTGGCTTAGGCTAACCAATGGAGATAAGGCATCACACATTTTTGACCCTGGGATATTGACTGTTCTCTTCCAGAGATTCAACCTCCTTTTGCCTATATTCCTCACCACGAACATACCATTCTACATGATCACTTTAATTATTACGCTTCTTTACCTAGGAAAGCCTGAGGTTCAGGAGTCTCTTCCGGGAGGGTCCTGCCAAGTTTTCGAAGCAGGTGGGCAACGATTGCCGAGTGTATTCCAACCGAGTAATCCAACACACACTTTGGACACTGCCAACAAACCCACACACAAGCCAACAGCTATTAACACACCCTTCGGCATGTTCTCAACCCACCAGTTCACAAACTCGTACCTCGAACTAAACTCTTCCACACGCGCTCGTAACCAGCGAGAGCAAGCCCGACACAGGCACGCGTGCGGGCCCCTTCACCACAACCAACCCACCCGTCACGCACGCCCACGGCACAGCAACCCCCGCCTCGCTCGCCTCACCCGGCGAGCATCTCGAGCTGCGAGTAGAGGAAGCGCAGAAGGCAGCGACGCGACACGATCTCGGCGTGGCAGTCGTTGAGGGCCAGCCCGCGGTCGCTCATGTACTCGCCGTTGATGCACTTGGTGCCCGTCGAAACTGAGATCACTCGCGCGTCCTTCACATCCGGGCCTGCACACGCAAGCGGACGAGCACGCGCGCACGCACATACATGCAAGCAACATGCACGCGCACACACATGGGAGGATATGCACACATGGAAGCACAGGCACGCATGCATGCACACGCGTGCATACACGAACACGCACGCACGCGCACATACAGGAGAGGAAACAAACACATGGAAGCAAGCACACGCAGGAACGCACACACATACATACAGGCATACACAAACAAACATGTGTGCATGTGTGTGCGCACACAGACAGATACAAGGGGATACAAACATATCCCCCTCGTGTGCATTGCGGGTGGGCAAAAGAGAAGGGAGAGGTGCAGACAAGAAACACACAGACACACACACAGACGTAGTCACTGAACGTCAAAGAGGAAAACGCACATTACACCACTGCAATGGAATTAGAGTCAGTGAGGAGCGGCAGCGGCGTGACAAAATTAATTTTAAAGTGCCAAAGACGCTGTGTCTTCAAGCAGTTTTTATCATTCCGACAAACGCACCGCACTGTTCACTTAACACGGCCTTCACACGGGGAACTGCTTCTAAAAGGTAATTACGATCCACCGGCATGACACCCTCGATTTTCCACCCTTTCTTTAAAGACTCAATGGAGATCAGATGCCATTAATTAACCAGGGACCTGCTCTTTTTGAAAACCAAATGTTTTGATGTTTGGGGAAAGAAAAAAAAGTCTAAATAAACTCAGGAACACTCACATAGATGGCGCACAGCGAGCGCATCGTGCCTAAATTAATTCCTGTAGAACAAGAAGTCAACTCGTCGTCTGCTCAATTTCACATTGCATTACCTTGCTATTTTTGCAAAGCTGCGGGGAAAGCACCATAAGCAAAAGAAAACATGTTTGAATATTGATATGGCTCCGGCATGGAACATAAGCGTATGTAATGTAAAACACGCTATATAATTGCATGGGAGGCTAAGGAAAGCAATGTCCACATTCAGAATGAAAGTGTTGAAAGATGTAATGAGGAAGTAGGGGCTGGATGCAATGGGTGGGATGTGTGCAGGATCAAGAGGACAGGGTGGAAGACAGGGTGGCGCTCATGTAGACAATCCAGGTTGTGTGTCTGCTGTACGACGGCTAATGGATCTGGCAGAAGGAAGGAAGCGATGGTGAGACGTTGGTTGTATTTTCAACAGCACCGCCCCACAATGACCCCCTTGAATTCAAATGTGGCATTTCCGTTGAACCACAGCGAGCAAAGCAGCGATACATAACGCACTCAATAAGCCCCGGTCTCGCCAGGGTGCCATCTATCACCATCAATCAATGACGAGCAGCGATGGCTTTTAATCATTGATGAATGCGCAGGCGGTACGCCGGCATACCAAGGGGCGAGCTTCATTTCACATTCAGAGTGACGCGCCTTCCAGCTGGTGAGTAAGGGAAGCTCGAATCAATCCGTCTGCATCGCGGCGGTACTTACAGCATGATGTGCGCTGAGACAACTCCTTTCGTTGCTGGGGCACGAAGCTATGATGTTTTCTCCCCCACATGCAATTCGTCAATGTTTTCCTCACCACCCTGCCCCAAAACCCCACTAACCCTTGCCCGCTCGTAGTCCATGGGGCCACCACCGAGCGCTCGTCTTGGAACGTGTTATAACGCCGTCAACGGCGCGCCCAAGAGCAACCAACAGCAATATGTTACACGATTAAACGGATTCGTTCGCTTTCCATCGGCTTCAGTGTCACACTCCGCGCTAGGCGGAATAATTATTTCACTGATGATGGGGATGGTATGTTTGCACGTGTTCACAAAACTTAAATGCAGAACTTTAGGCTGACCTTTAAAACATTGAGTTCACATTGAAAAATGATGGGGGGGGGGGGGTTTCTCAGATTTATATAGCTTTCAGCATAGCCTTTATGAGAATTTGTGTCAAATGTCAGCTTTCTAGCCTTTCTACGACATCAACAGCTGTTATATCCATCACTCACGATGTCACGACGTGTTAGCTGTTGCTCTATCACGTGTGTGTTTATCGTATATATATATTTTATATTGCTGCTGGGCATCACAGCAAAGAGGATAGATATGCACTCCCTTAAAGATCACGTAAAGACAAGTGCCTGTAGGTGAGCAGAAATGAAGACTGGGGCCTGGTGGGGTGGATGTGGCCATGCACACCTGTCTCCCCATTGTTAATGTTCACAGAACCACACCAGGTAGTGTATGTATGTTGAACTTCTTTCGCCCCGTACGTAGCCAACCATGTTTATCGGAGGTTCGCGGATTCAGAGGTACGGGATCGGTAGTGTACTCGTGTTTGACAAAAATTTACACAGGTGAGGCCGAGGCCAATTCCTATTCGTGTTGAGCATCGTGGTCAGGATTTCAACGTGGATCATCAGCATTGCAGAAGTGCATTTATCACTATGGGATATCTGATCACACACTGTCAGGCATCTTTCCTCTTTAGGCTGCCACTCGGGTATTCGTCTCGACCACTGGCGAGTAAGACAAGCCCACCATGGTGGCGAGATTTTAAATACCTCGCCAGGTATACAGGAGGTTGTGGGTTCGATCCCAATTCTGACACCTATATATTTGGAATTTGGATATTCTCCCGGTAGTCGCATGATTTTTCTCCGGGTCCACCAATTTTTCCCTCCACATTTAGAATCAACATGCATTTGAAGTATTTGGCTGCTATAAATTTCCACATGACAAGCCACTTCGTTGAGCTATCATTTGTGGCCACGGTGCTTCTGAAAGAGAGCTAAATAGCTCGGTGGACCTTACCTGGTATAAATAAAAAGTTTAGTTTATAGTTTTAATAGTTTCACCCCTTCTTGCCCGGCCCCAGACCACTTTCTATTTTCAACATGACGTCTCTAACCTGCATTTTCTCTCCGATCCACGCATTTATCTTTCTCTATCTCAGCATAATTCCTCGCGTATACTTCTCCACGCTTCTTTGTACCCATTTAAGGCTTTGCGCCATTTTGTCAGTGCCTACGCTTCAGATCCATGTCACGGCAGTTAATATGCACCGACTGAAGTACAGTCATACGTGAAGTCTATTAACGCAGAGGTCGTGAATCTTCAAGAGGAGCGCCGTGATCAAAACCCTCCATGGTAAGCCTGGCAGCCAATAACTCCGGAAAAAATCTCGACAAAAGGTATGCCCAGGATCTGTCTAACACCAGCAAGTTTACTAGTACTGCATTCTAGCCAAATCTGTCAGGCGGTGTTCAGAAACCTATCGTTGGTCTTCGTGACGCACCAAGCGGGCAACATTTCTGTCCAGCTTTTGCAGCGTAAAGTCAACTTAAAACCTTGCGCGTCACCTGACAGAGTCACATTTTATATCATACACGTCAGTTTTGCATGAGCGTTGTTCAGCAACGGCACACATATATGTATGTGTGCAGAGCCTGCATCTATTTACAGTAGTTTTTGTGTGTATGAAAAGGCTTTTGCAACAAGGAAATAAAAGAATGAAGAACGATTAATCTTTTGCCATGAGGCAAAAAATAAAGCTTGTTATGATTAGCGTCTGATATATTCCACCGGAATGAAAAATAATGACATTTAAGTCTAGCATTATATTCAATTCCCTTTGACTTTTAGTTTTCAAAGAAACTGTATAAATACACTCGCATTTACATCTATATCTCTATCACAATAACAAAGAATCTTGTAACGTATTAAATTTAAAATTCTAGACAAAATGCAGGCCGCTCATAGCCAAAGTCTCTGTCTTCGACAACCAAACAAGATACAAAAGCGCAGCTCTTTGTTGAATGTTAAAAAGGAGGGGATAAGATTTGTTCATGTGGAAAGATGAATCGAGTTGCTACGGACGCACAGTCACTCGATCCCCGACTTGCGTAACATCTGCAGCAACATTGTTGTTTTTCCACAATGCAAATCGCGTTCGAAATGCGCAACTATTATATTTTTGGACCTCATCCGTTGTTCATAAAACGGAAAAAAAGGACCGTAAAATATATCCCTTGAAACTTCTTTTAAAATATTAAATGGGGGACGTCGGTGCAGGCAGAACCACGTATTGTAAGTGACAGGTCCTGCTTAGTGCGATATTTCACTGTAATGAATGAGCTACATGCATCGCCAACACTATAAAAGACAAACAGGGCCAAATTACAGACTTGCTTTTTACGACCGCCACCTATCGTTTCACAGCTGCCGCAGTTGTCAATTCTTTACACCTGACCAAGAGGCCCTGCATGCAAGAGTGGAACGGCAAGCGTCAATAATTCAATTTCCCCCTACATTTTACGGGAGGACGGCCGTAAGTGAAACCAGCCTTACCATGGCCGCTCTTTGATTGAGCGTCACTTGCCCCGCATTTACCTCCGCAAAAATGACGTCACCGGAGGGCAATGCGCATGGTGGTGGTGGTGGCGGTGCTTGCAAAAGCCCGGCAGCCGCTGACTGCGCAAATAAGTCGAGCGGAGCGCACGTTCGTAAATAAATCATTATTCGGAGCCGAGCCCCAGGAGTAATGACCCTCTGATTACTCGCGACGTTAACGGTTCGGCGGGGCCAATCGGCACGTAACCCGTTCTTGCCGAGATTGCCGTTAGCCCGTCGACATTTAGAGTGTTCAGGGCGAGCAAGCGTTGGTGCTGCAAGGAGAGTATCTGTATTCTGTGCTCCGTTTTAAACATCGACAGAGAAATGTATCGTGTAGGTGTTTCGCAGTCACTCGTAATCCAAATGTGGTTACCGAGCGTTAGGCCTTGTTTTGAGCATTTCTACCCTCAAGCTTTTGCTACGCATGACTTGTCAAGTTTTCACCATGTGAGCAGCGGTGAAACACATAACTTGGGGCCGTAACTGGAAGACCACACCTGGAGAAATGCAAGACTCGCATAATGCGCCCTTACCTTCTTAAGTAAAACATCGTCGACTATTTTACAAGTTTAATCATTTGTGGTTGAGAAAAAGGCCAACGGCACTCGTAAGCATGTCAACTGAAATGTTTCTTGTTCATTTGGGTAGAAAATAAACAAAATGCGAGAATTAACAGATTACAATTGCGCGATCATTGCCGTAAGTGGCATAGAAGGTAGTCTGGGGTTAAACATTCATATTTCGGTATGCCATTTTTCCTTACTACAATAAACCACCACGTCGATTTTCAGCCTCAAGTGATAATGTTTCATTATTATACGCTATAAATATATTTGCGACCATTTTATTTCAATATTTGATTGTCTTCATACGTTGTCACTTGCACATTCCTGCTCTCCTTGCTTTTTTGAACCCAATCATTTCCTGCAAAATGAGATTCTATTTAAAGTGGGATGTTGTCGTGCAGTGGTGGCTATGCATGTGGCACACTGTGGAGGCGAGGGTTGGTGGACCATTCGCACAACTCTCTTCCCGTGGGCATCAAGGTGCCATAGCGTGAGAATGTGGTAAGCCAAGTGCGAACTAATATCTGTCGTCCGTATGGAACAGTGTTTCCCTCAGAAAAAATCTGATAGTCTCACAGTGAGGACATTACTTTCCCTCTATTTAAGACCGAAAACAGTAAGACTTGTTCACAATTCTGAAAAATTGCCTGATAAAGTTGGTTGTAATCATCCGGTGAAACGTCGTACTCAAATTGTAAATGTTGAGGGTTTACTCTTTAACACAACATGTATACTGAAGTAATAACTAATTGCACGTTTTATTGACATGACAAATCTTACTATTTGGTTGTATCGGATGGTGGCCTGTTAATGACACATTTATATTTACGCGATATAACCCAAAAAAACTTTTTCATGCAAAAATATTGGTCGCGAAAGCCTACTAGGTGTTAAACGGATCTTAATATATAGAGGACTGCAGGGCTTGGGCAATTGTTATCGACGGCTCACTGCCTGGCCTCCTTCCAGCTGAACCTCAGTGATTGAGATGTGTAATTTGCATGAATGACCCTATATAAAACAAAACATTCGGCTGTCTCTAAATGCATTAAAATTATTAAGCAAATTCATGATTCTTACTGTTGAACCCAGCAATGGCATGCAAGATGACACTACATTTAAAATGCATTTTTATCCATCTCCATACATAGCAATTTACTTCTCCATATATATAATAGGCAAAGTTGTGATTATGTGTGTCTGTTCAAAATGTGTTGCGTACTTCCCGACATGCAACACATTTGAAATTTGCCATGTGGGTACTTTCCAGACTGTACACCAAGTAATTAAAATACACTTGTGGTTTTTTTTTTTGGGGGGGGGGGGAGCTGAATAATGCAGAGATTTTTTGCACGGCAAGTGAGCTGTGACGTCAAATCTGTCATATGACCCGCGCATGTGCAAGCGTAACGCATTGTCGTGTAGTGGTTAGTGTGTCACGCTACGAACCCGGTGACCCGAATTCGATTCCCGCTCACGGCCACCACCGGTGACGAATATTTGAACCGGTCCTGGGCCTCCCCTAGGTCGACTCAGCCTCAAATCAGTACATGGTGTGGTGGGTGAACATCGCCACTAGGGAGACAAAGGCGGCCGGGCGTGATAAATCCAAGTCCCGGGTGAAGCCGGGTAGTAAAGCTAGTTATTCATAAGAGAGAAATTTTGAATAATTTACTGTCAATCGACTGCTGGATGAAGTCCCCTCCACATTGTGTCAGTCAGGGGCTTTTTTTTTACCACGTTTGACCACGATGGACAATGTGCGTTGGTGCAGCAGGGATCCAAGAATGCTGTAGATATCACTCGCCAATGATGTTAGGCATGGCTAGGAATAAAACTCGGGTTGCTGGGTTCAAGGCGCATTGCTCAAACCTATGTGCCGCCAACCCACCACCAACCACCCCCCCTCCCGCTCACTGACTAAACACAATTGTGTTGTGGGATTGCGTTTGCAAGACTGCACTTGCACGTTATGTTCGTGCGCAAACTTTCCCGGCGCCTTTCTACTTCGGAGCCGTGCCCAAAAAGCCGAGACGCAATCCAAAAAGCAGACGGCCATAATTAAACTCAGCAGCTGCAGCGATGACAACGTAATAAGTGCCTTTTCATGAGTTAGAGGGAATACGGGAGAAGCTTTGCTGGGTTTTTTTTTGCTGCCTTCTCACTCCACTTTTCCATTGCCCCAAAGCCCTCCCCCCCCAAGCGAACGCGCCCCGGCCACCTGCAGTCATGACGATGCCAGCCAGCACTTTCCGGCGAGCGTTGGGCGACGTGAAATTGTCGGTTAGCTCGCCAAACTTGTCCTGGATCAATCGAGCCACCGCATCTGCCAGTACCTGGAGGGAGGGAAAGAAAGAAAAAAGAGAAAGAGATGGCAATCAGCGCCGCTGCTGGCAGCACGACACCGCGCGATGATTGATGTACTGCACCGCACCGAAACCTGGAATATCAAGTGAATTGCCAGCCTGGCGCAGCCATTAAAAAAGCGGTAAGAGCCGATGCCAACGATTTATCGCAAATGCGGTGCAGCCAAAATGAACTGTCCTCAAACAATGGCAGCCGAAGTAAAAAAGAAAAATCTAATTACCGAAATTTATTAATTAAATATTTAAGTGCGCAAAGTTTCAAGTTTTCAAATAGAGTCTTAAATTACTATTTTGTCAGATTGTCATCTTCTTAAATACGGTCACGTCAGGTTTAACGAGACCAAAATTACCCGTGAAATCAATTACCGTTCCACGTGTAAGTAAACGTGCACTGCACCGGCGACAATGGGATGAATGGAGGAGTGTGCACAACGCCACCATAACAGTCTGCAAGGGTACCGCCTTCAACCCGTGGTCGGTGTGCTCGACAATGGCCCAGTTTAAATTTCTTCCGCGTGATAGTTAAATTTTTTTATGGCGATTTATATGTCGTGTGTGCTGTTATATGTAATCTACAGTCCAATGTCAGTGCTGGTTGGTGAAAGGCGGGGGAGAGGAGTCAGGACTGGTGCAGATATCACTCGCCACACGAACAAAGACAGTCACTGCATTGCGTGCTTTCAGATGCGCTTCTGTGGCCGTCTGGAATGCTCTTCCTTCCAGTATTAGGATGCTACTTTTCTGACCATATCCATCCAGTGCTCACCGAGCTGCATTGGCATCCAATTGACGAACAAATACATTATTAAGTCGCACTCATTAGACACAAAGTGCTTTCCACAAATGAACCACAGTACCTTGCTGATCTCGTCAAGGAGCATAAACCATCACGCAAACTCCGGTCATCCTCACGGCGGCTTTTGGCTAGCCATTGCACAAAGAGAGTCACTGAATTGCGCGCTTTCAGATGCGCCTCTGCGGCCGTCTGGAACGATCTTCCTTCCGATATTAGGAAGCCAATAGAGCTATGCACTTTTAAATCTGGATTGCAAACTCATTTCTCAAGAACCGCTTTTGGAGTTTCGTTTGTTGTCCTTCCCTTTCATCCCCAACAAGCACAGTTGGCTTTGTACGGTGCGAAAGAAGTTCAACATACATACATACACTCATGTAAGCTGTAGCTGGAAATGGAACTCAAGTAGCCAGGTTCATAGTGCTGTACACTCACCACTGCGTCACTGCTCCACACACAGCTCTATTATATACCCTGTGCTATGAAGTGGATATAAAATACCTTTTCACATCATTACCATTTGTAAGAATAGGTTACAATCTATAGGCCACTATGTAATCAGATGGATGTGTTGAGTTTTTTTTTTAACCAAGTCCAAAGTCTTACCCGCAAGTCGACAGTAAAACGCGCACGTTAACGGTTTTTTGGTAACCGTATTTACACAATTTCCCATTGTAAAAACAAGAACAAAACTCAACCAAATCCACCTGCTTAAATAAAGGTCAATCAGTCAACAGTTTGCACACAATCACCGTGCTTCATTTGGCAATAAAGATGAAGGAGTTGCTACTATTGAGTCGGCTTTCATGGTCGCACCGTAAAGCTCTCCTGTGCTTAGGGGTTAAATCGCGTGCCGTTCGGCACGATGTCCGACGATTTAGCTCCACACTAAGCTCCCCGGAAGCGAAACCGTGAAGACTGTGGGGAATATCGCTCCCAAACGACACTGCATGAATCTTCAAGCACGTGGAGCAAAAAAGACGGCGAACAACACGTGATACAACACATGGTACAAAGACAAAGATCCCCCATGTAGCCTTAACAGACTGTCGGGGCAAGTGCTGTTAGCGAGCACCTATGAAGGCCAGAACGGCACACGAGGGGGTGTGTGGCCAGCACCACGCCCGACCGCCTTTGTCTCCCTAGTGGCGATGTTTACGCACCGCACCAGGTACTCACTTGAGGCCGACTCGACCAAGGGAAGGCCCAGGACCGGTTCAGATAATTGTCACTGATGTTGGCCGTGAGTGGGAATCAAACTCGGGGAGCCAGGTAACTACACTACCGCTCCCCAACATGCTGTACAACACGCAAACACATCGCAGACCTCTAACGATGTAACGCACACACACACACAAATCCCCATCAGCCTGGTCAGCCACCTCCTGCTGCAGCTGCGATTACAGTCACCACGGCAAAACAAAGCTGAGTGGGTGTCAGAATCATAACCTGCCTAGCATTGTCAGACGAGCGGATTGCGCACATTTTTGGGCCAGAAATCGGCGCTTGCTGCTCAATTCCAGAGTCAAATGAATTAATTGGTGATGTTGTGGGCGTTGGCCGGTTGTGCACGAGCACAACAAAGAACTCGTTCCGCAGCTGTTGCTTCTAAGAAAGGTCATTGCCGGAAAGATCGCCTGTATTTTATAAAACAAATTCCTTTTAAGGCAGTGTTATTGATGCATTGGCGCTATATAAATCTGAAATATAATAGAATGAGTAATTTTTTTTGTGTTTTTTTATAATCACGCAATTTAAGAGGGGCCCCCGCTGCAGGAATGTACGATTGCGGTGCGATACCTACTATGGCAACGCAACGCGGACGGAAGAGATGAATGTCTCCCCATTCAGTGTTACGGGCAGTTGAGGCAAGTTCCGTTAGTGAAGACCTATGGAGGCTGCCGTGGCACACAAGGGGATTGTGGGATCTGCAATCCACCTTGTCTCGTCTGAGTCAAGGTTCACCCACAGCATTAAAATGTCTGGTTGAGTTGACTTAGGAGGAATGGTTCAGACAACATTTAGAAACGTGCATTGAGAATATTTTGCCGATATAAATTTTCACATGATAAGCCACTTCATTGAGCTATCATTTGCAGCCAGCTCCCTTCTGAAAAGAAGCAAATAGCTCATTTGGGCTTTACCTGGTTTAGTTTTATTTGTATTTTTTTAAAAGTGATTTTGTTTACCTTTCCTATACTTTGCACTCCTATTGTGTTTTTTTATTGCTTGTTGTTTGTAACGTTCTGAACTGCCCCGACTGGAAATCTGTGAAAAAGAGCTTGAAAGCTCATTGGATTCCTCCAGTATACGTAAATATTCCAATTCTGAATAATAACTGACATGCAACACCAGGAATTGAACGCAGATGAACCAGGAATGTAATCTGCTGCACTCTGACAACACTGCTCCACAAAACTGCAGGCACTACACAACAACAACGTGTATCTGTATTACCACCTAAAGGCGAAAGCATCAGAAATTGTTGTACACCAACAGTATGAATTATCTCCCGCTGAGAAAGTCCCCGCAACACCGATGTAGCCCGATATACAAATTTACATAGTCACAAACACACACAAAGACCCCCCCCCCCCCTTTCAACCTACACAAAGCTGCTGGGGAAAGTGTTGTTCACGATCATTTACGGAAGCAGGCACAGTATGCAAGGGGATTGGGTGGCCAGAATCGCGCTCAGCTGCCTTTATCTCTCGAGTTCTGAACGTTGACACACCACACCCAGTAAGCACGTAAGGTTGAGTTGATCTCGGGAAGGACCAGTTTAGATAATCACCTCTGTTTGCCGTGGCCAGGAATTGAACGCATGTGCACAAAAGACAAAGATCCCCTGGAGAGTCTTAGCAGACTGTTGGGGCAAGTGCTGTTAGCGAGCACCTATGAAGGTTGGCACGGCACACGAGGGGGTGGGTGGCCAACACCAGGCCAATTGCCGGTTCAGTTAATCGTCACTGCTGTTGGTGGCCGTGAGCAGGAATTCAACTTGGGTCGCTGGGTTCGTAGCGCAGCGCGCTAACCGCGAAACGCGCTAACCGCGAAACGCCGATCTCACACACACACACACACGCGTGAGTACATTTCCACACGTCCATATAATACACATATTAACTGCTTGGGAACGGGGTCACTCTGATGGAACAGGGGCACATGGTTCCCCAAAAAGCGTGCGAAGACGAGCACACGAACCCAGGCCGGAGAGCGCGCGCATGCGCACACACACACAGAAAACGGGCACTCGCACACAAACATCGCGTGCAACATCGCTCCAAAACGGCACACTAATACCCTATACAGCCCACGCTGCGGCTCAGCCACTCGGCGCTGGGCCGGGAACAAAACCATCAGTCTCTCGCCTGCTGAAGCTCTAATGCATTTAAGCGAGTGTGTATTGATTGCTCTTGGAGAAAGGGACCAATGCCCTGCCATCAAGCAAACCCACTACCGTAGATCACCACAACTAAGCCCCCCCCCCCAACCCTTTTGTAACCTGCTACTGGTCAAAGAAAAAAACAGAAGGAAAAAAAATCGTATTTTTATTTTGCAAAAGCCGTAACAACGTAACTTATTTTAAGAAGTGGCACGCGATGCATTACATTAATTGTGACTGCGTGCCTCGACGTGCAAACAACGCCAGTTTATTAATCGTGTTTTCTTTGTCTTGGTAAATTGCGCCGGGTGTCATCAAATTCGCCGCGTGTAAACACTGCCGGATGCTCTAAGCAATTGTTCAATGATGAATTCACGCCGACGCCACGCAGAAATTGAGTTATTTTAAACCTCGGCTGGGATCAATGCTTTGAGCAAATATGTTTTTTGGGCCCGTTCCACATTGCCGAGGACTTGAGCCGCAGATTAACGATGCTGTCCATTGCGAGCGGTCCCTAAAGCCTCTTAAGGTGGGAAAGAGGATCTTGGAAGCAAAAGGTAGCCATGAAAAATGGATAAAAAGAACAGCCAACAATATAAATCAATCAGATCATTATCATCATTATCATCAACAGCAGTCAATCCACTGCTGCAAGAAGGACTTTCTCAGCTGCCAATCCTGTGATGTAAGAATCCTCCTGGCATCTGCACATGGAACTAATTTCAGAAAAGGTTGAGAAGAAAACAATCGGCCACTCAATGTCATTGGTTGCGGTCTTAATGCAACACAACCCTCAATGACTCATTTGCACCCGGATGCACATTTTCCTGCCCTAATGCAGCAGTGCAGCAAAACTGGCGAGATGCCGTACACGGAGCTGCACAGCAGCCAGGGCGGTGGGCTGCAATCAAAAACGAGACGCGGAGCCATTAAGCAGAGAGTTCATTATTCAAATCCGATCAACAAAATTAGTCCATTCTAATAAGTGCGGAATCCCATGAGCGGATAATATTGAGTATGCTGCCTTTTTGGAAATTAAGCCTCGATTTGTAAAATAAAAGCGGCTTCCACGAACCAAAATGTAGATTGCAAGTACGCACAACAACCCACTGGCTGAAAAACACTCTTCAGGATGAAAACGAAGCCCATTGTCCTCTGAGACCTCAAGATATGCCCCCGCCGCTTCAGGTTAACATGAACTGCATTAGGATGATAGCTGTTCTAGGTAGGACACAAAAGATAAAAAAAACTCTGCTTATAGGGCCAATAAAAACCTGCACAAGCGGCAGGCCCCTTTCCCAACATCTACTCAACGTCTGGCAACATGAAAAGCTCGAGAGGAGAGTCAATCTGACGTCAACATAATACAAACGTGCTCGGCTCTTCGTTCTGCAATTACTCCAACAACGGGGGCCAAAGTTTATTGGATCCATCAGTGGCTCCTGCACATTTCCACCAGCGTGGTCCTTCTGCCTGGCAGCTGGTATTTTTGTTTTTAAATCCCCGAAGAAAAGGCACGTGTAAAAGTTTTAAAAACAAACGGCTACGGACGAGTACCGCTAAAGTAATGGTCCATGGGTAAGGCAATTTCCCACTTGCCTATGACATTTACACTTTTAAGATCCACCTAGCACCCTGCACACGAACCGATGTTATTTGCCTCCTCTCCTCTGCGCCAGGTCAGTATCCTTGGCTGCCACTCCCTTCATTATTCTTGACCATCGGCCATAATTCCTTCGAGCGATGTGTCATGCCCGAACCCACTTAAGTTTTCTTAACAGTTTGAATGATGTCAATAACTTGCGTACGTTTTCTAATCCAGGCATTATTCTTTCATTCAACATCATTCTAAGCGTGCATCTCAGTCAAGGCAAAAAAAAAACCACGCTTCCTATTATAGAACTCCTTCACTCACTAACGTCATAACAAACTGTTAACGACAGGTCCGGAAAAAATATCATAAAACTGCTTCCATAAAATGAACTTCAACTGGCCTCACACCCAACCTCAGACTCTTTACAGAGTGGATAAACTGAAGTTAATCATTCAATGCGTTTGCAGCTTTTGGACCTCATAACTCAGTGAGGGGAAGAGCTGTGACGCAATGATTGGCTGTGGTTGTTTCAGTCATCCCCAGCTGGATTCCCGACCCACGGCTGGCACCGATAGCGAGTGATATCTGAACGACAACTCCTGGGGCATACCCACCCTGTATGAGCAAATGACCCCCATAACCAATATCACATGGCGGGGTGGGGGGGGAGCTTCACTCAGCAGTGGATTAACAAAAGTATGCAATTATAATAACTGGGTGAGAATGAATGAAGCATCACACTTACATATCTAACATTTTTTACTCAGTCATCAGTAACTGAGACTATTATCTCACCACACTTGAATAACTAATTTAATTAATGGTGGGATTACCACAATTAATCCAATGCTCTGCAATATGCATTAACCCTCAATCCACCAAGTCTTCTCTGTTTCAGCATTCACTGATCAAGGAGCGCAAGGCGAGAGATGGAACAATATGAGTGACCGTCAATGAAGTGGTGTTTAAAGGTTCAAAAGGTTTTATAAGAAATTTAATATCACCCCCACACAAATAGGTTATGAGTGTAATGTACTAATTAACCCGTCTGGCTACAGCGAGCACCAGTGGCGAGTGATTTCAGAAGCAGTCTTGGGCCAAGCTTCATCACAAACCCACGTGGATAGGTCTGGTCAAACAGTCTCCGCGGGTGTGTGGAGGCCGTCATCCAGAAGTGGATTGACAAAAGGTTTTTTATTGTTACAACAGACGAATACATTATTTCAATAAACGTGTTCTTTTGTTTATCACAATGCAGACGCGTGGAATTATATTGCTACAGTGTCTCAAAGTATCCAACTTGTAACACGAAACTATTGACTTATTGATGTGTTTGTCATCCCACATATAACTTGAGAAAAGAAAGTATCACAAGCATGAGTAAGACACCAAAGAGCAGTACAACAAAACAAAAATCACTTTCCAAGTTGTACATTCGTTCTTGGCAAGGGCACGCCCTAACCTGCAGAGTGAGAAAAAAAAGTTGAATAGATTTGTTTATTGGTTGCGATTGCTCGCTTCAGACAGCTATTGACTGATGGCTGGACTTTGTACATTCGTCTGCTTTCCACCACAGAACCAAAAACGGTACAAATTTGAACCTCCGACTACAATGAAGCACCCACCCCCCGGCCCCACCTTTTGTGTACAGGGCCGTGGTGGCAGGACAGCATTGAAGACGCCACGGAAGCTAGTTCTACATAAGTACAAATCGAATTAGCACTGCACAACAGTGTGCGCCACTTTACGTGCTTTGTGCTGGCCCCTGACCGATTTGTCAGTGTTAGTGGCAGGGCCGCAGATGACGGCAATACACAAATTAATCCGTGTAATGGAGTCTACTAAAGCTGGCACAGTGATACATCCCCTATTAAGCCGAAACTTTCTTATTAAAACCAGGAAACTAAAAAAAATCCCATGTTTGGGTATGTAATCCCCTGGGCATTCAAACTCTGCATAGCAAAGTAAGAAGAAATAAAAAAACTGATTACTATAAACCGTGCGTATAAATGATGAACCTTGCTATTCTGCACGAAAATATAATTTTAAATGACATTGTGGGAGTTTAATTTGTACGAGATTAAACGAGTGAATTGCCAAAATGGTCTGGATTACCATTTTAAGCAGTTTTGGTGGGCATGCAGGGAGGCCATAAATAACACGCATTGTATTATTTTTCCAGTCAATCATAGCTGATCACCATTAAGCTGCAAACGTATTTTAATGTATCACGTGGAATTACATTAAAATGTACACCTCTATATGGAGCTTATTTCCATTTCAATTGCTCTCTTATAACCAATTGTTCTGTCACTTAATTTTCATTACACAACTTCTCCTTGCGCTCTCATTCGTTCTTTAAATCCAGAAAATAATGCACAACTGAAATAGAAAAACACACATCTTACTTAATATGGTGAAGAGAGAAAGCCCACAACTGTAATTCACACTTGTAGTTACTTTCAGCAACCTTCTGAACACTGGCGGAGCCATGGGGGGGGGGGGGGGTACGTGCCCCCCCAATGATCCGATCATAATTCCAAATTTCGATCGGATCATTGGGGTTTATTCGTAATAAATCGGCATTTTGCGACCCCCACTGCCACTGTGTAGCATATTATTACGTGCCAGGAACTCTATGAGATAATAAGACACTAGTCTAAGTCCATAATTGGCAATTAATAACGGCAAAGCAGTTAAAAGTGACTCAGAATTGTCCACAGTTGCATATACAGTACACGACTTCTCTGAAGGCAAACACCTTCAGCGAGCGCGATGCCGATCACACACGGTTCGAATTCGACCCTCGATCGCCGCACACGCGTCGAATAAAAATCAAGGAGGACAAGTCCTTACTTACTAACAACTCCTCTATCATTTTTCATTGCTGGAGGGGTTGCCCCCCCTACCTGAAAATCCTGGCTCCGTCATTGCTTCTGAAATGTCACGCAAAAGCACACCACACTCGACTTTTGAGACGAGTAGCATCGAGAGTCACGGTCAGCCTGAGTTATTACCGAAATAAGTTACTGCATATCAAGCAACTCCATATCAGAGTGTAGCTGCTTGCGCGACAGGGTGATGCAGTGGTAACAACTCATGTCTCACAGCAAGATGGGCATGTGCTAAATTCCTGACTCAGGTGCCTTTCCGTCTGGAGTTTACACGTTGTCCTCCTGTTCTGGCATGGCTTTCCTCCAAAAGCTCAAAAATGATACAATGTGACCGGTATTGGCAAAACATTGTGAAATAGAAAAATTAACTGCCACTTACTCAATTGGAATTACATATACCAGCATTGCCCCCGAATGCAAAAACTTGGCAGAACCCTCTTGAAAAGGAGTATTGGGACACAGTGACACATTCCTGGGTAAGCCAGCGTAATCACAAATAAAAAAAAACAATAAAAAGAATACAAATTTATTGCAGTGTCTACAATACCCTAATCCTTCTCAAAAATAATAAAAAAAAACAATCAAAAAGTGTTGCAGATTAACTGCACAGTTTCTACAAAACGCGGAAATTTAAGAACGCAGATATAGTCACATCTCCCCGAGGTGGCAATGCCGTTTGCACGAGGCTACATGCCTTAACAGCTCGCCGATAAAATCACACGTTGGGCGACAGGCACACTCACAGCCTCCTGACTCATCTTCCACCAGATGTACACGTCAACTAATTGAGCGCTGTTTTCAAACATGTTTGGCATGAGTGTGGCAAGTCGGTGCAAACCGCTGCAATCCTCATCATTACCGCTTGACATCACACTGCCTTAATAAGGAAACCGAAAACGCTGTCCGTGCACAAGCGTTGGCATCTGTTGTTGGCGTTTACAGATTCAAAAAAAAACTCCATACATAATAAACATGGCAAGCATGAATCCTGTTGTTGCTAAGACAATCAGGCTCTGGGTAGAATGGTGCACTTATGCCTATACGTTTCTGTATTTTATTACGCTCGTTTACCCAGGAAAGTCTCAGTCTCAAGCCTCATTTTCAGGAGGGTCCTGCCAAATTTTCGCAATGGGTGGAGATGCTGTTACGTGTAAAACCAATAGAGTAATTTGTAGGTAACTTTTCAGCATTGGGATGTTTGGTCAATACCAGTGAAAATTTGTGTTTTTTTGAGCTATGGGAGAAAAACTGAGAATCTGAAGAAAACCCATGCAGAACATAGAGAGAACATATAAACTCCACACGAGTGGGAAATCAAACCCACAACCTTCTTGCTGTGAGGCACGAATGTTATCACCGCCCCACCCTGTCACCCAATATAGGCTTTAAAGACAAGGGCTGAATAATCACACACACCTGGGGGAAAGACTTCCAAAACTCAGCCGTGCCGAGGCGGCCGGGGAATGGCAGTTACAGTAAGTGGGTTGTGAATCATTCCACTCGGACCTAGATTATAACTCTTAACGCGTGGGTTTTCTCCTGGCTGTGCCGTGTGATGTTCGGCACAATATACCTACGTGGCTGGGAGAGATTCTTCAGGAATGTGAGACCATCATACTAAAAACACATCGGAGAGCTGCACAGCACGACTGGAAGAAGCTACGCGGTGTGTTTTCTCCTGGTTTCCACCCACGTGGGAGTTTGTTCAAGCATTCTAATGCAGGGAGACTTGGGGAGGCTTACTGAATGAATGAAAATTAAATTTTTATTAGATCCTCTGTTGGCTGGAAATTCCAGGCAGGCACATTGGCAAACAGCTTTCGCAATATTATTTAGGGATGGGGAAAACTTCAGTTGAATAAGTGGCCAGCCAAATTAATTGCACACCATACTCTTAGGTTTTTTCGGTAAAGTCACGTAAAAATAAATGAAAATAACTAAATTTAATTTAGTTATTTTCATTTATTATTATTTTATTTTATTTTTTACCTACGTGACTTTACCGAAAAAACCTAAGAGTATGAACCATTGCAGCCACGAAAGCTTCAAATCTAGAATTAATTGGACACCACTGTTATTAATTTACTCCCATTTGTCGTAGCTGTTTGAAGTCCTCGAAGCTTCAGATTTATACTGTTTTCAAAAGGTGGCTCAGTTTCCAGAGACGAATGCCAAAAAAGAACTGTCCCCCCTTCGCTCCTCCCACGTCATGGGATGCTATGCCAACTGCTTGCTATTTAAAAAGAAGGATTCGGTTTATTCTCAACGGCATTAAAAAAATATATATTAATGCAGTTAATTTGAGGTCACAACGCACACAAATGATACAATGGGAATGGCAACACAAATGCTGACGTTAATCCACCATACACCATGGGAGCGTATTATATTGTGCGAATTTATTCCATTAAAACGTTTTCTTTTTTATCTCTTCAGTTAAATCGTCTTCGAATAAGTCAAGCTTATTTTATTCGAAAGTTGCAGACATATCATGAGGATGTGTCCATCTGGAACCTCTTTTTGGCAGTCAACAAAATATATATTTCCAAAAGGCCTCCATCACCACATAATTGTAGGATGCAATTCATCCATGCTGCCCAGTGGTTAAGCAAATGTCAGATTGTCAGATACGAACACATTTTTGCTTCTACAGAAAAGGGCTTTGCCCAATAAAATAAAAAAACAGCCAGCTGTCCAGGATTTAAACCTGACATGAACTCCGCAAGCAATTTGTACCATATATGGCTGTATACACATGTAAATCCATGATTTCAAATACAAGTTTTGGTGGATCACAGTAATATCTGTGCAACTCAAAAAAGCCGCTGGACTGAAAATAAAGTAGCCAGGAGATGGCGGTACAAGAAGTTGATTGAGGAACCCATATATTCAAACCTCTGAGGGTTATCCCCTCTACTACGTGCTTCATTTTACAGGTATATAATCTTCCTCCCATATGGGAAATACATCATAAATGCAATTGGCCCGAATATCCAAATCGATTCTTGAGTTTCACTGCAACTTAACCAAGATAAATAAATGGCATCATAATTATCTGTATGACGAGGTGACACATGGCCTAGTGGAAGCAAGTTTTCTGCTCATCTGCAGAGGTTCGTGGTTCGACTCTAGCGGTCCGCCCCGGCGATTCGTGCAGGTATACGAACCGTGAAACATAGGTGCCGCCTGCTTCACATTGGATGCTGATATCCCGCAATGCGATTCACAATACCAGGCCATTGTCCACTGGCGTCATGGTCCAAATTAAAAAAATGACCTGCAAATGACTCAACTGGGATTATACATAGCCATCATCGCCCTCCCCCCCCCCCCTTGGTGAAAATCTGGCAGGACCCTCCTTGACAACAAGTCATGAGACTCATTGAGGCCTCACTTGGTAAACAAGCATAGTAAAATAATAATAATGAAACAGTACCCTTGATGCTAACTAATACTTGCTAATATGATTGCAGATATTTTTTCACCCCAACTCGTGAACATCTCCGCTGAGCACAAAGAAACGGTGACTCCCCCAACATGGTAATGCCTGCACATGACCTTGCCTTTGGACAAAACATTAAAATTAAAAAACCTTATACGGCTCAACTGCTACAAAGGCCGATGTGTTGAGCAACAGAAGCAATTTTCTCTTTTTATCTATTCAGGATGATTAAAAACAGGTTCACTAGCAAGTCACAGCTACTGGGCTTCATTAAAGGTATTCTTTTTCCTATAGAATAGTGTCGACCGGAGCAGGGAACAGATGAATGCAAGGGAGGTCTGAGTTGAAATACATCAAACATAAGCCCCTGGGCTGCTAAGCATCAGCAGCAGGGCTCTGCAATTTTCTACTTTTGTTCATTTACGTTAACGCTTCTATCGTCCAGTCGCACGTTGTTAAAACCTAGACGCTCATCCCACTGGAGAATGTGGCCATATCTACTACAGACCATTTAAACGCAGCACTCACTAAGAAACCGAAATTTTGTTTCTATTTGCGGCACCAACGATCACAGAATAATGAACATTCAAAAACCGAAGTCGCATTTTGGCCCGAGAATTAAGAAATGTAAAATAAAAAAAATGTTAAAATAATGACAGTGAACAATGTGGTGTGGCTTATTTTGGACAGATGAACACCAGGGACAGGTTTTATGCTAAGTTGGCTGCACCGCCTAGAATCAATACGGGGGAATGAAAAATGCACCGGCGTAGCTTTTATGCTTGCCCACGCATGGGAGCATCTCGCAATTAAAAATGCCTCCCCCCACCACAAGCAGGTTAACGGAACGCACTAATTACGCGGCGCCGTCAGTCGAAGCCCCGCCTAGACACAGCCGCACGCGTCTCTACGTGCGTGCCGTGCGCCACTCGAGATATCCCCACTGAAGACGCTGGACAGAGCGACTCGTGATGGCTCTGCAACACAATTACAATCTGTAAATTGAACACCAGGGTTTAGCTATCTATGCACGTTGTGTGTGTTTTTTTAATATACGTATTACAAAAGTAGTAAAGTTGCAGCCCGAATATTTCATGCTCACCCCACTGCTGATAGATTAGGCCCTCCACTAAGAGCTCTAAGGGCAAGCCCCTCTAGGGGCGTATTTTTGGCCTACTCTTCCATGCTGGCCAAGACATTTTGGAAGAGGAGTGGGAGCACCCCACACTTTACCCTACTACACCCACACTTCTGATTAGCACGCTTGTGCTACGTACGGTGCGAAAGAATTTCAACATACATGCCCAACAGACTGGTGTATCCATTTATACTTTTCGGTGGACGGAGGTGGTGGGATTTAAGAAACCTACTCCAATGTTTCGACCGAAATGTGGCCGGGAGCGAACTCTGGGACGCTAGTCCAGCTTGCTAACCATTACACCACCACACAGGGCCAGCATCCCTTTTTCTCCGCATATGACAAATATATTTCATTGACAGTCGCGAGTTGAATAACACCGTCAAATTAATCATTTACGAACCTGCGTTGTTTCGTAATAAATAAATAAAAATCCGTCACCGGTTTTAATATCTGCATTAATATCTTTAAATATCTGCATTAATCAGTGTCGCCAAAAAAAATGTGTTGCCCATTAATCAGTGTCACCCAAAATGTTTGGGAGGCACTTGTGGCACTGCTGTCATATAAAAAAGGTGCAACAAACGCTCGTGCATTTGATGCCACTAATTGAGGTTAGTTTCTGCGTACGCCCGACCGCGCGAAAATGCATTTCCCACTCACCAACGCTACAAAGGGAATTATTCCCCGATTCAAAGCTCCCACAAAGCTCAACTGGGGAGCTGTAAAAACAGCAGTGAACCCCCCCCCCCCCATATTCAAATGTGTATTGTATTGCAGGTTATAATTTATGACGTGTTTGCATCTCACAACGGAATAGTGTATGTGTACATCGGCTAAAAGCGTATGCGGAGCACTCTGGAAGCGTGCAATACCAAGTCCTGATTTACACGTGGGTTGGAGGGGAACGAGCATGTGGGCAGGATTGTTAGAATAATTTGTTGGGAGTTACGCACGCGTGTGAATGGATGTTACCTACAACATCGCAAATAATTATAATACGTTGAAGCCCAATATAAATCCACTACTGGATGAAAGCCTCCCCACATTGTGACAATAGGTTTTCCCCTTTTTTCTGGCAACAGGTGTTAAGATGTTAAAACACCCAAACTTAAACCTTTACAAGGAATCATGTCTGCATTAACCACAATACTTGTGGTCAGAATGCAAACAAAAAACATACTCTGATAATATATATGCCTTGTTCCCACATTGTTCAGTCCTGGGGATTGTTTTGACCATATTTCAAAGTAAAAAAAAAATGTAAATGTTGTGGATTCACTCTTCAACACACCGGTGGGCTAAAATAGTTAACTATTTGGTCTTTTGTCAACGTGACACTTTTTTGCTGATTGGCCGTGTCGGGTGGTGGAGGGTTACGACACATTTATAAATAACGTGATCTAACCCAAAAAAGTGTATTATGCATATTTCATCATGCTGGTCAATGCATGCTGATGAAGCGGTGGCCTCAGAACTAGCTTTGATAACACGTGCTACCGATATATGAGCGTGGCCAGGAACCAAACTCAGAAAGGGGAGTTTATAGCAATGAAGGATGAAGTAATAGCAGAGTGCGCTTACCACCGTGCCACTGCCTTACCACCTGCAGTACCAGGTCTAAAAGAAATACAACAGGGGTGGCCAATCTTCCTGACACTACGAGTTCACAATACCAAAATATTCATATGGCCGACAGTTACAAGATGCACACGTCACATGGGGGTGTTCACGTGACCAATTCGCTCATGCTGGTTGGCCGTTGAGTTTCAAATTTAGAAATCTGCAGGTGGACCCTGGGAGTACTCATGTCTGGACCCCACAGCCAGGGGCGAGTGCCCTTGGGCTGCTCCCACTTACGCAGATTTTCCTCCAACAAAGTTACGTTGAAGAGTTACAAATCAGCCGTGTCTCTGGAGGGCTGCTGCATGTGGCTCACAGGCTACGGGTTTTGGTCACCCCGATACATTTTTCTTCCAGACTTGGTCAAATAAAAGCGCACATTACATTTCATAGTTCACACGAGGGGTGTATATGGCATCTGCTACACTACAGTGGGGTGGAATATAAAGCGGCAGTTTGCGGCCTAGGGGCTCGGTGGTGTTCATCTGCTCGTCAACAGAACAGATGTATTGCAGCACATATCAGTAGATTTACATATGAATGAAATACCTGCTTTGCATACCAATAGAGTGTACCTGGTTGACATGGAAAATGTTGGGGGGAGGGGGGGTTGCCACAGTTGTTAAAGAACCTACGACCTAAAGCACAGATTGTTCCATCCCTGGCTTTCCGCATTTCCCATCTCAGACGCAATGCAGAAACATGATCGGGATTGGAAAGGATGCGTCGCGAGAAGGGACGAGGCCAATCACAAAGACTGACAATTGAGTGGCAGCCAAATGACGGAACATGCCTGAGCGGCCATCCACCGTGGAGATGGAGCGATGCCATCAGCTTTTGTGCAAGTGCTGACTACGACGTGCTACAACATTGCGGGACTGTGAGATACGGCAATGGCTTTCATCAAGCAGTGGACTGATCATGAATAATGGTGATGTGACACATACAGAAGTGCATTGGTGTCACGTTCATGTGAATGTTGTTACCGAGAGAGCCAGAGGCAGTAACCTATACTTTCAAGTCCTCATCTCCAAACTAATGCCCATACAGATCAAGCCCTTTATATCCGAGGCTAGACACCCCCATTATTATAAGGTGACGGGTTTTGGTAATAAACATAGGTGCTAACAAATGCATGGATACCCGACCACAAGCTGTGTAGTAGGTTACTGCCTGTCAATGGAAATAGCCAAATTAGCCAGGTGAATTCCACAAGCAGAAAAACAAGAATGTAGCACAAAATATAAGAAGCTTCCGTGTGATCATACCATACCCAGATAGTGATATACACACGCGAAAATAAATTATCAGGCATCAGCTGGGGATAGAATACTTATTGGAACAAGCCTTGCAACTATTTATTGGTTATTATCATTCATGCATGAATACGTTTAATGTATGTAGACGGAATGTGTGTGTCAATGTTAAAATAAAGACAGTAGAAGAGTCACAAGGCAGTTCTGCTCCCGGTGCAAATCTCAAAACACTGAATAAAAAAAAACCTTGGCCTTCAATTACCAACCACATTTACATATTATCACTTTCCTGGGAGAGATGGGCTCAGGATGATTTTGCAAGTCTGCGACGAGTGCTTTGGAGACACGGCAGAATGATCGGGGTTATTTTTTCTGATTTTAGGCATTTATACTCAACTGTGTATAATTCCTGTGGTATTAATTTAAACACAGGGAGCACATAGGCATTATCGTAGTAATGTAGGAACAACTTGCGCGGAAATCTAGTCGTTTCCCCAAGCCAAATATTCCACGACGTGGCATGCCAGCTTGCAAATATTCCACAAAATTATAATAATCTTGGCCTTAGATAAAAAAACAAAAGAGCACGTGATTATGATTTGCTGCAGCCCATGACCTTTTCACCGAAAGGATAAGCCAACTGGCCAAACATATGAAAATATAGGACAAGGCGACAAGAATGTACATACAACATAATGCCTAAAAAAAACACATACAATGCAATGTCCTTAATTCGGAACATAAAATATACATGGTCACAGCGTAAATGATAGCGTGTTATGGATTTTTTACCATCAAAAATAAATGAGGGTCTGTTAGAGGGCATTCTTAACGTATTTATCACCACTGCCAATCAGCAAGTCATGAAGCAAGACAGCCGTTCAGTTGCGTGTCCCTGGCAATTTATTTACTATTCTCCTGCAACGGCATGCATTTTCTTTGGGGAGGGGATATGAAAATAAATTCTGTCAGGATATCTTTTGCACTTTTTTTATATTTCTCTGCTGCAGAACTGTTGGCACAAGAAGCCTGGATCACCCGCAATGATTCCAAAAAAAAGCAACGATGTGAACATGGGATTTTCAAAAAATGATTTCCCAATCGGTTGGTAGTTTCTTAAAATCACAGCAAACTTTGAATAAACACGCAATGCACTTGCGATAAGAGTATCAATTTGTCACCAGTATCAAGTGAAACAAATGACTAAATTAAACATGCTCAATATTATATTTAACGTTTGAGCACACCTAACCACAGCACCCATAAGCCACATGAGCTAAGCTGTTGGGAGTATGAGAGCCAATATGATTGGCTACAATGCTTTAAAGCAAGTCAGCTGCATGACTGCAATAAACACACATCTCCCAGCAGGCAGTTTCAGCCTCCCATGGAGACACAAGGAGTGCAATATGATCTGCAATAGAAAACGAACAAATAAAATAACGCATTCTCAATCGGGGGTCCGGGCCAGCCTTGGGCTTGCGTCACTTAACATCTGGAAAGGACTAACAACTTCATCATGTAGCGGAAAATAAAATGCCCTTTCGGTACCCGCACTTTCTGTTCTCCTCCACAGTAAGTCACATTCGAACTGAGCTCCAAGCCAGGTGCCCAGCCACCTCCCCAAGCATCCCCTATCCATCTGCAGCCAAACAACAATGGAGCAGTGGCATTCAAGTCGCAGTTTTTGCTGCTTGGGCAAGGATCCCTATGAAGGGAGTGAAGGATGAGCTCTCGTCTCTTAAATCCTGGTGCACGGTCAACAGGGTGTTCATTCGCCCGTTAAGCGAGGCCGACCTTGCCAATACATGACACTCCCGTCGGAAGAGTTCGTAATGCGGCCACCTCAACCCATGGCGAAAGAAAGTCTGCCGCCCTGCCATCCCAGCTACAGCACGGGCGGCTCCCGTTCTGTATTGCAAGAGTGCTGAGGAATCATCCCGTCAGTGACCCACACTGAAAGGAGTCAAACACGGTGTGCGGGTGCCTTCATCCAACAGGTGATTAATAAAGGGCTGAAAAGAATTACCTCTTAAAATAATTTTCAGTATCACCCGAATTGCAGTAGTGTTCTTTATTTAAATGAGATGGGGATGGGGTAAATCGTGAATCCTTGCTTAAGCAAAAATAGAACCTGGTTACTTTTGAGGCAGGGATCATGTTTAGGAAGCGACATCTACACAAAAACGGGCAACAAGGTCGTGATGCTGTCAGATTTCCTTGGGTGAACCATAACAACATTCACTCACGTATGACAGCGAGCACAGGTCAATCCTACTTACCTTCGCACGACCAAGGAATCTGGAAAATTACAACCGACACAAGAAAATAACCCACGTCTCTTCTTGCACACTCACTCATGCATGGCACCATATCTCTCTCCCCCTCTCTCACCATACCTGGGGCAGGTGCAGCTGTAGGCCCTCGCTGGGGATGGGCTGGCGGCTCGGTGCTACGTCCAGCTGGACGTTGAAGATGTTCTGCAAGGCGGCCTGTGCCGCGCGTGCCTTGGCCAGCTTCTTGTTGCGCCCGGAGCCCTCAAAGGTCTGCTCGTCCAGCGTCACCGACATGACGAAGTTCTTGGCGTGGCTCTCGCCCGACTCTGACACGTAGTCGTACTTGAGGCCCGGCCGCAGCTCGTTGAGGATCATCACGGGGTTCTTTCCGCTCGCCGTCACGAGCGACGCCAGGTTCTGCGGGAAGGGGCTGTCGGGCAGTGGCTTCTGATCAGCCACGGAGTGACCGCCCCCGCCGTTTGTGCCGGTCATTGCCGCCACCGCCGCGGCTGCGGCCGCCGTAGCCGCCGCAGCCGCCGCGGCCGCCAATGCCTCGGGCTCTGGAGGTGGCAGCTCAAAGCCGTTAAAGAGCACGTCAGGCAACTCGCCCAGGTCGGACGTGAAGTCGGCGGCCATGATGGGCACGCGCACGCCACCGCGGGCGAGACAGGCGTCGTACTCGTTGTGGAACTGCACGAACGAGCGCATCGCCTTCTCGGCCGCCTGCTGCTTGGCCTTCTTCTTGGTGGGGCCGGAGCCCTCGTACTTCTGGCCGTTCACCTCCACGGCCATGATGAAGCACGGCGCGTGCACAGGCCCTGTCTGCGACACGAGCGTGAACTGCAGGCCCGGCTGGATCTCATTGAGGTGCATGAGCGCGTTCTTGGGTAGGGCCGGGCCCGGCACCTTCCTCTTCTTGATGGGACGCCTACCCATCAAGAAGCCCCTCTCGCCATTGTTGCCGCCGTCTTCCAGGGGCCGCTTTCGCGGGTTGTTGCCATTCGCAACACCCCCGAATAGACCGCCGGTTGTGGCCATGTTTTCTTTGACGTCAGCGCCGACTGAACCTACGACGATGCCCAAAAGGAGCAACTTATGACACTTTTGTTGTGGGATCTTGTAAATGACAAGATCAAACAGGACAGAGGACTTTAACTTTACTCTGGACAATGGATGACTTTTTGTTTCAATGAACACGACGGAGTTTAAAGATTGCAACAAGGACAAATGGTGGATGAAAATGTGGTCTGCAGTCCTACATTTTTTTATCGCGTGGGTGATCAAACCCGGAACTGTCGCAGATTTCTGGCCGATTTGCCCACAAGACAGGAATTTGGATGAGTGTTGCCGAGAAGGTAGCACTACCGCTTTAGCCACTGAGCCTTCGTACATTTAATATTTTATTGTTTCAATTACATGACGCCAACTGTTATATGGTCCGAAAACTGATTGAGAATATTTGCCAAGAAATTAAGATTTGGGAAACAAGGGTTTGAAATTTCAAGCACTGCAGATGTTTTTCGAAAGCATAAAGAGTAATATATGAGTGATATATTGTAAACATGGACAAGATGTAATAAAGTATAATGTTAATCTTGTGAATTAAAAAGGAAATAATACAAAATTTAATCAACTTATATTGGCATAATTAAAAAAAAGAATGAGTTCAAATGATAAATTTCAACTAAAGTGAGAAAGTAGTGACAAGGTAGGTGAGCACATCGGAATGAAAACCATAATTATTCCATATGGCCACCAATTAACAATAATTGGTATCCATGCAATCAGATTTGGACGAGAAAACAAACCCATTATAAAATACATATTGTAAGGAAATCAAAAACGCATGCAAACACAATGTGGCAAAGCACACCCATGGTTCCAGCAGTAAAGTTATTAAGCCTATTAACACTTTATAGTCTGGCGTGTTGCAACTGGTGTTTGAGAGCGAGATGGTGAGAGAGGAGAAAGATGAGAGAGAGAGAGAGGCAGAGAGAAGTGTCGAGCATTGAGAGTGATAACAGGTAGAAGACCCAGACTGTAAAGCATCAATAGCAACAACTCATTTATAACATCCTGCAGCAAAAGGGCAATAGGTTACTCTTAGAGGGCACTCAAAAAATGTTTGAAATCTTGCTCCAAAATCAGGACAAATGACTACATTCAGGAAAAAAACAGCAGAACAGCGCATCGGTCAGTCAGTTGCACGCATTTGACAAATGATGCAAACGTTGCTCACGAAATAACACATGGGGCAATGCACATGGGAATAGTTATAAATAACTACGAAGCAATTCAATTATACAATATTAAAATGGAACATGCATTGAGAAAGATACGAGCGGTGTCAAATGCAAACCACACGTCTCACTAAAAAAAATACAATTTCATTGATTAATAGCAGATATTAAGCAACTTTCAAAAACTATAGTAAGATCTAGCTCCAATTAAGTATGCGATAAAGCTGCAACTGTTTCCAAAACCAGAAAACCAAGCACATTTTGTTTGTATTAATGGTTAATGTGCCCCAAGTAGATCACAACAACAAAGTATTGCTGATCACTTGTTTCAAGCCTTGAGTGCAATCATGAGAGTGGAATTAAATGAGAAAGCATAATTTTTGAATTTCATATTCTAAAAGGAAAGCCCATTGAAGTTAATGATTTAACAAGGGACACCAGGTAACAAGTTATTAAATATATTCCATGATAACGATGTTATTTTATAATTTAGCTCCATTTTCAAGTTTGGATTTCAGGCCATGATGCCAGGCAAACAGGTGCCTACTCTTGTGAATATGCCACAGAGTCTGTAACAATCACTTCCGATAGAAACGGATCCCTAGCAATGAAAGATGGGTATTTGAGGCAGGAGGAATAATTGTGTCATTTTATGGATCTGCGAGCTGGGGATTTAACTAGAAGCCTTTGAACACAGGCGCATGCTAAGGAAATTTCAAATAAAAAAGCAGATGATAAATTGTTGTAAATTGTAATAAGAGAATACTATGTATAGAAAATGTGTGTAAAATAGTGGAAGACACGTCACCAAGACAGGCATTGGAGTGGCACCCAGAGGTCAGATCTAAAAAGCCAGGTGGTGGAATAGTATATGAGAGGGCATTACAATATATATTTTTTGCCAATTTATCCTTAATGTTAATATTGGTAAGAACCTCCTGGTTACACCAGCCCACAGGAGATTGTGTCCGTCTGTCCGTTGTGCAGGGAGGGGCTGTGTGGGGAGGGGCTGGGTGGGGAGGGTGGGACTGGGTGGGGAGGGGCTGGTCACCCCGTGGTGCCCTTATAAAACAACGTTTAACCTCCTCACGCCGGCTTGTGCCCGCCCTCAGTCGGGCATATTTGTGGAATACACCACGCCGCCGTTGACCCTGGCCATTGAACGAGCAACCCAACGTTCTTACCAGCTCCCTCCGCAGAAATGTGTTTCCAATGAGCTATTGAAGTCATGCAATGAGACAAAACATTTTGATCTCTTGCATAGCACTGCAACCCTGGGAAGCGGATAACACAGCTGTCCAAGATCCCTTTAAGTGACCTCTGATCGACACGGGAAGGAGCAGTATGAGAATGATGCTCGTCATGTGACAGTAATAGTAATTTTCGATTTAAAGCTTTCGTGACTGCAGGGATTCATATTCTTGGTTATTTTGGTAAAGTCACGTAGAAGAGAAATAATAAAATAACAAAAAGAAAACATAATAAAATTCTCACGACGTTGCGGCCACAACACAAGTTGCAGTTCCATGCTAATTCCTCACATTAACATCATGCTAATCTCCCAGGTACATGCTAATTTCTAACATTATCATAGCTACTTCTATGCTAAATTCCTCTGTTCATATGTAAACTTCTTTGTCAAGGTGCTCTGCTCCTTCCACCCAACTTAAATACGCTGCCAAACTTAGCAGTGTTCATTGGAGCGCTGTCTTTCCGACAGCTCTGTTTCTTCACCTGAGGACGGCTGCTTGTGTTGTGGCCGAAACGTCGTGAGCATTGTATTTTATTATGTTTTATTTTTATTATTTCCCTTCTACGTGACTTTACCAAAAGAACCAAGAAGAGTAATAATAATATTTTTGATTCTCAGAGCTGAAATGTATCCAGATTAAGTACAGCACCATATTTTGTGATGTTTTTTTGTGTGTGTGTGGTCATTCATGATCAGATTCAGACCATTAGTGCACTATACTTGAGTTTAACCATTAGGCAGCTGTCGAGATTCAAACCCAGGATCTCATTAATGGCAGCTCAGCGCTCTCCCCCCTCTGACCTCTGAACCACCCAGCAACCTCATTGTCATAAACCTTGATCTTGAGTGGGAATCGATCCATCCATCCCATGCTGAATGTTTCAGCAGTGAAGGCACCAAACACTTTTATCGGACCAGGATTTCATGCATCTATCCAATAGGCAGTAAATTTGAGGATTTGAAGATGGCCTTGAATGCAAATCTTTCTGGAAATGCAGTAAACTATTCATCTGCTCCACTTAGAAAAAAACTGGACAGGCTTATTGAAGGGGGGAGTGTAACCACCGCACATGAGTGACAGGAATATTCATTGAGCTTTGGAGCACACAAAAGATGCCGGACCACAATACTGATGCACACGCATCAATTTTCTCATACAGAAACAAAAATATAGACGACAAAAAAGAACTCAAGTATGCAAGCACAATAATGTCTAAAAGGTAGGATGGAACTGTAATGCTTCCATGACACACGTTTAAGGAGCTGCAATGCCATTAAAGAGGTGCGCATCCACTTTTTGAGCGTCTGTATTTATATGTCATTCCTCAATTCACACTGCAGAGTAGCCAAACATTCCCTTTAATATATGAATGATAAAAAAGATTTGTTGCTCCGACTACCTAGACATATGACAAATGAGCCAAACACTCTTCAAATGTAAATTAAAAAAAAAGCAAAAAGCTCCGTTACTTTTCTTGGTGGCCTTCAGTTAAACTTTTATACGCCATTCATCATTTAAAAGTTTGGTGACTTTTCTGAAAAAGAGAGCAAACTTGACTCTGCTCAGAAGTGTTCAAAGCTGAGATGTGATTGAAAAAGAAAAAAGATGCATCTTAAATTAAATGAAACGTGTCCACCCATGCTTTATTTATCTGCTACTTACCTCCTGAATAATGCACGATAAATAAAGCAAATAAAATATATATCCATTCGCCACGTCCCATGCACAGGGACACATCACGTGCAGGGAGCATAAAATTCAACTTGCACACATTAAGGGCCATTAGTTGTGGTTATTGCTTAAAGCAGGGTATATATTATGGATTACATATTGCCATCCCGGAGATGAAAGATGAAGGGCCCCGAAGATGCATCATCATGGTCCCACTTTGTCGACAAGGTTATTGCGTTACCACGAGCAGTGCGAAATGTCGACTGGGGAACCACGACAACACCGCTGATAAATTCAATGCAGCCCCTAACGCTAGCTGGTAGTAGTTTCTCCCACAAAACGAGATTCCTGCTGTTACTGTAGCTGCTGCTGCGTCACAGCCAAGCATCCCAATGCAGGACCCTCCTGATTGAGTCTCGAGACTCGGCGAGTCGTTTCTGCACAGCCCTTTTCTCAACCTATCGCTGGGTAAGGGGCCTCACCATGTCATGAGCATTATTTGAACATACTTCACCAGCATGGTTGGTTCAGCAGGTTGGTGAACACGGGGAGCATTGATGAACGAGTTCACATACAATGGACGAGAACATACAATTTGTGCATGGTGGTCACCCATCCAAGCAGTGCCTAGGCTCAAATTTACTTATCTTCCAAGACTGTATATGATTGGGTTTCATTCTGGGTGAACTGGTCATAGGTAAACGACCAATATCACTTCTTAATGATTAAATAGAGCAAAGTGCCAAATGGCATGGTTCACACACTCACCTTAAAAGACGTGCTATGCTTTTGGGCTATGTTTCAAGGGGTATTCTGCATACTTTTCTTTCGTATGTAATTTCTGGGGCATATCCAGTGTTCATTAAAATATGAAACTATTGCTTGTATTGAAGCTCAGTTATAGCCAATATCTAAAACCACAAGAATAAACGTGCACAGGTGATAATTTAAATGAGCATTCTGTGGCAAAACAAATTTGGCTTCTGCGGGCAAAGCTCGGGCAATATTTACACGAAGTGACTCCATTAGGCCACGTGCAATTTGCGTGTTTACAAGCGAACCTGTGCTTTATTTGGAAATCATTAATTATTAAACGTGCGCGGTTAATTTGGGCTCAACGCAGACGCACAACGGGCCCTCTCTTGCGAAGTGCCGCAGGGGCCTTTAATGTACGCGGGCACACGCGGCCTGCTTTTTTGATACCATGCCAGCAGCACAATTATGTATTCAATTGTCTCCGTGTAATGGGGTAAGCCGAAAAGAGGAGCTGAGCGGGAACATTGTTTATTAAGAGTGGAACAAGGTGGATTATTGTATGGTACTGAACGCTGGCTCCCACGTGCAACAATTCATCGTTGGGATTCAGAGCAAGAAAGACTTGCCTAAGGGCAAGTTGTCAGTTTCACCTTTTGCGGCATCACAACAAAGCATGGGTACTAATTGATAGGTAAATTGGCTTCTCTCCTGGTTACAAATAAACGCTACGACGGCCGTGGGATATGGCTATGACACGTAGGACAGCGCTGTCCACTGGTAGACGTGGAAATCTGCACAACACTGGTAAATCTCACGATAAAAGTCGTGCACCCTCCCATAAGATCAGTGTTTTCTGCTACTCCCAATAAAAGCCAGATAATGTCCAAATTGTGCAACAGATTTCACGTGATATATAGACTAGCCTGCACGTTTGAGTAATCTTGAAACGCCCGCGCCAGGCTACTACTCTCATGGAAGGCAGACATTGAAGTTATCACTTCATATTAAGTGAGGTAACAAGAAGGATTTGACGTTTCCAATTAGTTTAAGATGTTCTTCTTACTCATATCGCCATCACTCCCATCTTCCATCTTCATAGCCTCCTCCTGGTCATCACCTGTCGAAAGCACAAGTCCCAAGAGGCGTCTGTTAATCACGAATCCACAATCAGTCAATGCACGATCAATTAGCTGTGCAAATGGGGCCCGGACAATGAACACCAATGTCTTTTGGAAACGCCAGGGTGATAACACAGTCATTAGGGGGTAGAATAATACCAGCACCTGGCCCTTTTGAATGGCAAATGTACGCACACTTTGTTCTCTGAATTAATTTCTAATGAAGTGTTTAAATGCATTCTCATTCAATATGCCACATGCTGTTTTAGAATAAAGGGTTTCCCATTTAGCACACTGATTATCTGGCTGCACCAATCGAGTGCGTTCGTTAATTTCTTAGTTTCCAGGGGACAGGCTGATGGTCGAATGAAAAATGCTGATGACAAAAGAAGCTGTTGCGTTGAATAGTCAATTAATTCAGCATCCGGAACTATTAAGGCCGTAACCTCTTTGTGGAATGGTCATTATAGAAACCCATTGTTTGGCCTCCATGCTATTTACAATTAAACCATTCACTTTCAAGTCCAGTTACATTACTATTGATATGCTGCACATGTACAGCATGTGTATTTAATCAACATGCAACGACGTTATTTTAATTCACTGAAAAGGCATACCAAGTATTTCTTTAAAGCAACAATTAAAGGTTGGGCACAAGAAAACTTGCCAAATGTTAGTGGTGCGACCACATGGCAATATAAATAAAAAAGGCGACCGCATCGACCGAAAAATTACGTTAAATTGAATGCACAGCCTCGATATGTTTTTTGAAGCTGTCGGTAAATTTCAGGGGAAAGTAACCAAGGAATTTAATGAAAGCTGACCATCTGCCACGTGGATTTACAGATTAGGAATACAGCACAAACAGCACGTGCGTATCTAGCGATCCAATGCATGACAGAAGGAACCTACTGGCGTGAAGAGAAGGGAGAAATGTCAATCTCCAATGTGCCATCCCAGGGCACCTGCTTCATTGCACAATGTGAATTTAAGGATTGTCACACAGGAGAGCGCAACTTCTTTAAAGGCCCAAGTCAAGCCAGGACACAAAGCGTGTGTCATGCGCACTCGGAGGTGTGTGCGTTTGGGTTGTGCCACGTGTTTTTTCGGTGTAATAGCTGTCGTTTTGTGCCGAGAGCTTCTCGTCGTTTTTCAATGTGGGCAATGCACCACAGATTGGCGCAAACGCCAAATGACGTTCCAATCGTCGTCGGGCACAGTGCCGAAGAAAATCGATCCAGCTCGAAAACACGTTGGAGAGAGTTATACGGCACAGCCCATAAAAGAAAGAAAAAAAGCCAAGCAGCAGTGGCATGTTTTTATTAGTTCATGTTGATCGTATCGTGCAAAGAGTGTGGTTTTGAGGAGCTCAAGCAGGCGAATAACCAATTGAACATATGTCTTGTTGACAAGTGCTAGGTTGCGCCGTTTGTCTATTCCAATTGAAAAGAACACTGTTGAGACAATGTAACTGCATCTATTCTCACATTAAAGCGTGATTCATCAATACGCTATAATTACACGCAAGTGGCCTCTGTAAATAAGAAGTATCAAATATAATCAGATTTGTCACCTGTATTTTCAATGCGATAATTGTTCGACTTCGTGCAAATGCTGCTTTTTTTAGGGTTATGATCACGTCTTAAAAAGAGAGAAGTTCTCTGCGCGTAGGTCACAGACGCACGCCCATTCCACTTTGAATATGACAGTCAAGGATTTTCTGATGATATCTGGCTGCTGTCAGGGCAGCATGGTAAGAGGGATGGTGTTTACATGTAAAATCTGCAGCTCTCTCCCGAGGATATCACCATCCAAATCAGACCTCATATATTCCACTGCCATTGAAATTGTACTGCTTAGTGGCGATAAAAAACACACATAATATACCTGTACGATTAAATATTAAAACAATCTTTGTAAAAACAAGCAAAGTGCACTCTATTAATTCTCGTAGATTATATGCCCAGGTTCATTTCATTAATATGATCGGACAAAAGGTTAAATAGTTTGTGCATTGAATGAGTCTCTGCACATTATGTTGGCTATAAACACATTAAAAAAATATATTTGTAGGATATATTGCAGAAGCCAGATACATTTGAGGCACACATTTAGTCTGTTCCAAATGTTCAAGTCAGTGGCTGCTCGTTGGCTCGAATGCAGTGGTTCTCAAAGTGCGGTCCCCGGTACAATAGGGTGGTCCCCGCTACGGTTCCCCAGGTGGTCCGCAGGGCTGTGATGCAAACGCAGATTGACGTTTTTACTTTCGGTTTCGGACATTAATTGATATTTTACTGATGATATCATACCTGTCGCCCCCTTATCAGTGCCCTACCTTATTACAGACCAATTCAGACCGTATTGATCACCCAGTGCCCTTATAAATGTCAACGTTAATCCTACAAAGTCCGATCACAAGGGAAAAACACAAACAAATAGACAAAAAAACATTTTTTGCACTTATTGAAACGGCTGAATGCCGCATGGACCTGAAAACTCAATTTCCCTGTACAAGAATATGGGTAATTGTATGGGTTGACAGATATGTGATATTTAATTTAAAAAGAAAGTTATATTAAACTATCCTAACCCCAAGATTTAAATGCCACTGCCCCACCATAAAACAAGAAACCTGATAGCGTCATTAAAAGAATATACGTTTTTACGTTCCGTTAATATGAATAATTTTGTATGACTGGTATTTTGATATTTGGAGAGAGAAGCGAATGCGTTGTCACCAGGAGCAGGGGGGTGGCTGGGTGGTCTGCAGAAATGTGTGCATCGGCCGAGTGGTCAGCGGGCCAACATAAGTTTGAGAAACAGCACTCTAATGCATTCGGGAATGCTACGATATACACACAATAAAGCTAGCTAGCGCACAAATGCTTTTGGGAGTAAAAAGGTGAACTGAAGTAGCCTTGCTGATTGTAATGCAGTGATATTTTATATGCAGCAAGTGTTAAAAAAAAGCTTACAAATGGTTTATTGAGCACGATGCACTGGAATAATGCCAATAGGAATCTAAAACGTATCTAAGAGCAATACAACGATATGTACGGCATATATCTAATATCTCCAGAGCATTCCAAATTTCTTCTCCCGTTGCGTTAATACAAGGGCAGCAATTTAAGTAACTGGGACAGTGTGGCCCCATATGTATGCATTAATGTATATGAATTCAACACTTCATGCGGTACACATTTGCACAGTACAATCTCATCCAGTCAGAATAATTTAGCCTGAAAGTTTTCGGAAATTCCTGAATTCAGGAGATTTATATCCCACAGGAGCCGTATAAAACGAACATGCCATTTCATGCATCCCCTGTTAGCACACATGGATTGCTGCATATAAATAAGGCAAAATGTCATAAAATATGCAGTAAAACAATGAGAGGCAATAACAAGTTGACAGCTTCACTTCCGGGCAGGTGTTTGATAATCTCAACTTTTCGAGGCCCTTCGAATCATTGTCAAAATTGTCCTATTTTCATTCTCACTCGGTGCTAAGCACGCACAAACTCGGTTCATTTTACTCATCGAATATAGGCTCAATTCAACTATGAGGTCACTTCACAAAAGGCAAGTTTGGGGGCTCAATAGGTTATGTTATGTATTTTTACTAACTCCACGCTTGTCCATTGGGAGAAGTTATTCTCAGCTTAAAGCAATTCCTGTCAGGGCATGGAGCGTAAGTCTCGAGTAGGGCAGGGTTTTTTTTTGCTCAATGGGGAAAAAAAATGGTGTCTGTTCTCTCGGGGTGCAATGATTCACCCCATCCCTGCGATTCCATTAATTGTCATGATTTGAGGTCACGATACAGCTCAAGAATCGATTTAGTTTGTTGGTAATTTTACGCCTCGCTTTCAGAGTTTTGTCCACCGCAATAGTCTAAACAGAGTATAGTGTGAAAAAGTCTAAATTGATTTTCACGCGGACAATCAGCTGCGTCTACCGAGAGTGTAAGAATCAATGATAATCGATGGAATGATTCGTCGTAACTTGCCTTCCATTCACAGATGTTGAGTGTTTTAAACTAAAAAATCCACTTACACGTTCGTATTTACACCTGAGCTAGATGTCAGATGACGTTAAAAAAACACAAGGGTGAAAAGTGCATAGAGAAACATTGTAGGAAGCATGCTTGCAATTACACCGAGTAACAAAAAGACGGACACATGAACGCAAGAAAATACAAATATAAGCCATCACATTGATTACAGTATTTAAAAAAGTAAGCGGAATTTGGGCAGGGCACGTTGCTCTCAGGGATGATAGCTAGTCAGTGGTCAAGGTTGAGAGTGGCAGGCAATGAAGGAAATGTTCCCCAGAGTACATCCAGCTTCCACGGAAGCTGGAGCGACGGGCATCAGCTCTTGGGCAGGAGCTAAACCGATTGTCACATCGCAGAACCATAAGAGACGGTAATGACTATGGGAGGCCTTCATTAATCGTGACTGTTAACGCTAGTGTAGAATGTAACGCGATTGTGAAGAAAAACCACACACCGAGGAATCTTTCACCCCGAATGTGGTAACAGTCCAATGACCCGAGCACCTCAATATTACCAGAGTATCATGAACAAAATTACTCTGCTGCTCCAACAAGACCCAAAAGAATCCAAAAGCCACAGGCTTCAAATCCAGGAAACCTTTCTGGATGGGCGCCTTCACTCTAGCGGCCGCAAATTAACACATCTGCACTCGCTGGACTGAATCGCGGGCGGTTATGGACCTGGGTTTCTCTCTCCCATGACAACTAAGGACCTCGCTAAACCGCGCTCGAACGTAACGTGGCAAATGGGCGATGAAAGAATTGCCGAACTTCGACGATGGTGAAGTCCAAACCATCAAGCGCGTTACCGACGAACGCGCCACCCCAATCTGCACAGCGTCCACCACCTCCTCGGATTGGTTGGAAATATCTTCTTGGTTCTTTCGGTAAAGTCACGTAGAAGGGAAATAATAAAATACAAATAAAACATAATAAAATAATTCTCACGACGTTTCGGCCACACCGCAAGCAGCCGTCCTCAGGTGAAGAC